>UCOH01006119.1:0-46442 GCA_900474275.1 Synergus japonicus
ATATATATATATATATATATATATGATATATTTTGAGATTTTGATCTTTAAATTTAAAAATTATTCTTATTAACAATATTTATATTTATAATAATTTCTTTTAATTATATTCTTAACAATATTATTTCAAGGAGTTATTTGATTTATGAAGTAAACTAGTAAAAATGAAGAATTTCTTGAAAGGGCTTTATATATGCTTTCTGCGAAAAGACGAGATTATATAGTTATAAAATAGTATAATTTAAGACCATGGAAATGCAGATTTTCTTGTCCGTGGGATAAAATATTGGTCCTTGACAAAAATTTTTCAGGGGTGGAAAATCTTCTTAATACTTTGTGAGTAAATCTCAGGTACAAATTTCTTTTGTCAAAAATTATATATATATATATATTTTCTATGACCATATTTTATATAAATCAAAAATACAAGCCCTTGCTTCCCTTTTAAGAATTTTAGCCGTAATATCATAAGATTTGTGTGACCTATAGTTACATTATCACGTATAGTACAACAATTAATATTATTTCTCTGAATTTATGGTCCCTAATAAAAATATAATATTGTCCAGCTATTACACTATAACCTGGGAAAAGCTCATTTATAATAGGTAGAATAATATACTCTACAGGGGGTTTCTTAAGCGTCACTAAGTTTAATCCTACTTATACTAGATAGTTTACATACAGATTGGCAGTTTTACGTTGCGGCCCCTTTACTTAAATTACCTTAAAACCTGGCGTGAAGATAAAAATCGTGTATCTTTCTTCAATGCTTGGAAAACAGAGGACAAATAATATCTTGTATCTTTCTTCAACGCTTGTTGAAGAAAGATACACGATTTCTATGCGTTTGCTTACAACTTACTGTCATAAACCATCTTATCATAATTCTACACCTTCATGTAATTCGTAGTTTCCAAAAAAGGCACTTAAAATATCATTTATATTAGGAATTTAGATGAAAAACTTAATTTATGTAGATTAAGAGAGACTAAATTATCAATTTTCTAAATATGTATAAATGACCAAAATTAATATGTGCATTAAGGGAGTTGGACCCATTTTACATAACGAAAATTATAGATAAATATTTTTTTACTCTTTTTAGAACTAATTTTTATTCAAATATAAGACTGTGAATAGAGCGAGAAAATATTTAGTTTAGATACTTTTTGCATAAAACGAAGAATTCACAATCTGACTTCAAAATTCAATATTTTCATTTTATTAAAAAAATATTTGAATTAGATATTTTCTCGCACTGTGCATAATCTTGGCTTCAACACCTTTAAACAAAGTATATTTCCAAATATGATAAAAATTATACAGTATAGGCCAAGCTCTCTCTGCATTGTGCGAGTACTTAAAGTTGATACAAAAAAGTTGTACATATTTAAATATTTTTCCTATCCAGAAAAATATTTTTATAAAATATTGGAAGTAATTAATCATAATAGCTTTTAACTTGAAAAAATTTAATCTTTGATGTAATTAAATTTAAGGGAACTTAAATGATCGTCAAAAAATTATTATTTATTAAGAAAAATGAGGTATCATTAGAACTTGATTAAATTAAAAACAAAGTTTGTAGAATTTTTGACCAAATTTCGTTCTTCTTGCGTCACGAGTTTTAAGAGTTTCCTACAAAAATTTCTATAAACTTTCTTCACAGGTATAGTGCTTCGAAATAACTGTGAGTCGAACTTTGAAGTCTGTCCTAAGGAAACCTAAAGGAGGGTAACTTTTATTTGATTTTGGGACTGAGGGGCCTGAGGGCTGAGGGTAACCTAGGCCATAGTCAGACTCAGACATCGTCGATCATTCGTGAGAAGTAGGAGGTTTTCTAAGCATGTGGCATCTGCTGTAGCTACAACTAAACTCATCGCCAGAAACTGTAAATAAAAACCAGATAAAATCTGTTATTAAAATTATTTCTATATTCGAATAGTGTTGAAAAGTGGTATTTTTTATATTTCTACGAAGTAAAAGTGATACAGTTCGGAACGTGTGGTGTGTGGACAATGAACTCTGTAAGGATATATCCATGTTATATTTCTATTCTGTCTCAAGAAAGTGAACTAACCTTCAGCTTTTAAGGATCAAGTCACATTTATCTCATAAATTATTCATTATCAAACATGAATTATTCATTATCAAAAATTATTCAGAATCTTGTAGTTGATCCTTCAAGTACTAAAAAGTAATGAAATTTCGGGAGCAATAAATTTCTCATTGAGTAATCAGAATCAGTGTACACAAACCAGAAATGATTCAGTCCGTTCAGAAGCTTCTACTAGACAGGTTTATATTTCTCGAGAAGTAAATAAAAATTTATTTTGGATGTATTTTTTGTGTAAGATGTTTTTATTTTGTGTTTGAAGTGAAAATATTATTTATTTCTAAAGTTGGAAATTTATTCAAGAATGAGCTTCTAAAGATAAACATGAGTATTTGGGTTAAACTTCATTTTTAGAAAGGTTTATCTACTTTAGGTCATGATTTGATAATAGAAGATTGTAGAAGAAAGGAATAAAAAGATAATAAAGTGTAAAATTAATTTCAATTGGACATTTTATTTTGTATAAGTTTATGAATTCAAGTTAATGCATAACATTTTTTAAAATATATTTAAAGATTTATCTGAAACAAAATATATTTGTCCTAAAGATCGGGACTAATGAAAATTTTTTCTTTTCTTTCATTTATTTTTTTTCAATTTCAATTTCACACAGTAAATAATTTATTTCTCCTAGATTATTTTAGTATCTTAAAATAAATATGTGCTAGTAAGGTAGGAGCTAGCGTAGAAAAGACCCTTATCAATGACATAAGCCATTTTCGTTTGGAAACAAGACACATGTTTGTATTAGAGAAGTTTAAATTCCCGCTAAGATTTAAAAAACCTTCGAATTTTAAAGTGAATATGGTCGTAATTTTGTGTTCATTGGTATATTTTTCCAGTATAAACAATTCTGAATTTCAAATAGAAATTTAAATATATACCCAGAAAAAAGTTTGTTTAATTCAAACAATTTTTTTAGTGTGATCCCAAACTATGAACAATATTTTTGTTTAGAATATTATATAATCTTATTTTAGAATAAATCATGAATTAAATATTATAGTTTAAACATTTTTTTTCAGTTTGAAACATTACCATTCGAAAGTACGGAGACGACTTTTAGCACCAATCCTTTCCTCCCCAGAATGGCGGATTCTGCAGGAATCTCGAGTTCCTCGCACAATATTGTGTATCAAAATGAACAGCCAACTTATTTACCAAACATATACAACCCTTTTTTCAATTTGGAAAATTCATCAGAAAATAGTTTAAGAAATACTATAGGTACAAACCAAAATTCAGGATTAACATCCGCATCTTCCATGGGTCACAGTAAGTTTCTGAAACAGTAATTAATTAAATATATTAATGTCAAATTATTTATTTAGAAATACGTCACACAAATTTGATCAATTTTATTTTTTGAAATCATTACGATTTGCCTAATTAATTAATTAATCAATTTTAAATTATAAATTGAACTTTTAAAATTAAACAAGCTTGAATCACTCTTCAGTTCTTATTACTAATTTCACAAATTTATTCTTCTAATAATTTTTTACTGTATATTTTAGATGCAAGTACAGCACAATGGGAACAAAATTACCCTAGTACAAGTTGTGTTTGTGTAAGTATGAAAATTTTTTCAAAGAAAAAAATATGTATATTAAAAAATATTTTAAAAATACTAATCAATTATTATTACATAAAACATATAGAATATCAGCGATAGAAGAACTCATCCACCAAGAGAAGACAATGCACGAAGAGTTTTAAATTCCTGGTCCTGCAGTTCTAGTAATCAATTAAGTCAACCCACATATGTTCCCAATAATAATGGAGTCTTTGGACAACCACAAGTTAATTCCAATCATATAAGAACAGTTGAGTCATTCTTTGATAAATTAAAAATAATAAATATGCAAAATAAATAAAATTTAATTAACGTAATTTTTCTTTTAAATATAGATTTCAAATTCATTACCACTTCCATTGGTAGAGCCACCAAATCAATTTAATCAAAGAGTGGCCTCTGAAATAAACCCGAGAGCTGAAATTCCATATCCTGATGATGACTGTTATGTTGTTTCTACAACAGTAGAAAGAAGAAGATATATTTATGGTGAGATTTTTCAAACTCTTCAAAAAGTTGTGAAATTTACTATAAAATAAAAATAGTTTAAAAAAATTATATATTTAATTAATCTTTTTAGGTCGAGGGGAAATGAATCGAAGGGACGAAGCAAATTCAACTAATTTTTTAGCCGCTGGATCTGTGAGTGTATTTTTTTAACGATTTTTTAAACATACTTTGCTATTCCTTTGAATTTTGTCTACGTCCTAATTAATTATCTGATTATACAATTAAAATTTAAATTCTATATTTTCATTTTACTTTAAAAATATTTAAATTGGATATTTTCTCGCCCTGTACGCATAATTCTAGTTAAAAATTGATTAATTCTACAGAGGGAAAAAATTCCAAATTTAATATTTGTTGAGTAAAATAAAGAAATCGAATTTTTAGATTAGAACTTGACTTCAACACACTTAATTTATTAATTTAATATGTATTTATTCCTTAGTCAAATACGGATCTAATGGTTTTTAGAACTCATGAAACTGAAATTACCAGGGACCGTACATTACGACCAACAACTGATGGTAATTTTCCTTCTTCGATGCAAAACAACATTGGTCCACTAAATTGTAGTTCCATTGGTTCATATAGGAGTCATCCATATATGTCAATTGTTCCGAATTCACACGGAAACATATCTTCAGAAGCTAATTCTAGACGATTACAAATTCAGGTACAGATAATTTTAAAATTAATTAATTTAAAAATAATTAATACATTGCTTCTATTCAAGTTATTAATAATCGGTTGTATCTTTCTATCTAGATTCGAAGTAGAACACCAGCTTCTGGACCTAATAGAGATTTTCCTCTATTTGAAACCATAAATCCTACTGATGGAGAAATCAACGAAACCCGGGTTACTTCAACAAATGGATTAACTAACAATTTCTTGCCTTTAAATACAACGAATGAAGGTAGTTAATTAATAACATTTCACAGTTATAAAATATTCACTTTATGATCATTCCATTGTATAATTAATTATTAAAATATTTTATTATTCTTAGTGACAAATCGAGCAATCATTCAAGAAGAAGGTACATTTCCCATGAATGAAATCATCGATGAAGCACTAATTGTAAGTATTATATTTTTTTAATGAGTCGAATTTTTTTACTTTAATTTTCATGAGGTAAGTCAATTGGAATTTTAGTATAGATATATATATATCGATTTTCTTAAATTAATTATAGTTTAATTTAAATATATTTAAAATTTTAGAACTAAACATTTTTACTGCATATTTTTAATTAATGTTAAATTTATATTTTTTTATATTTAGATTGACAACATAAGACCATCAATTTCTCAGGCGAATGCTGAAGGTTTATTAAATCCGACAGGAAACGTACAGAATGGATTACCATGCACTGAAATAGAATATAATGTTACGAATATTTCTAATCATAATTGTAAGTTCATAATTCTCTAAACATACATATACTAGAGAACTAGTATTGTACTTCTGATTGGTCAACTTTGTTGCTCTATAGTTTGAAAACTACGCATTTTTCAACATTTTGTTATGGGAGTTTTCGACTAAGTTTTTGCTCTAATATTTGTAGTTTCACGTTGGTAGGGAACTCGAGAAACACCCTGTATAAAAATTTTTAATTATTTTAAATCCAATCATTCTGAAATAATATTAAAATTAAACTGATACAACACTGTTGATTTTATTTTCAGGTGTAAATAATCCAATACATAATATGACTCTCAATCATTCAAATTACAGTAGAAGTAATGATGCTAGAAGTACAATTATTATACAGGATCAATTTAGACCAATATGTGAACAGAGACCCCCATTTGACATGGTAATTAATTTTATAATTGCATAAAATAAAAAAGTTCTTTTTAAGTACAATTTGGTCAATTAATTTTAAATATTATTTTTTCCAAATTTAGCACGAATATATTAGAAGGGGTGCACAAGTCCGGCTAATGGAGAATTTTATGGTACCAAATTACGTCAATGGTAAAATTAATTTTATTTTTATCATTCACTTAAAAAAAATCTGTTCTTAAACTTAAAAATATGTCTTCATTTTTTTCCAGGTATAAGAACAACATCAACACAAAGTCAAACTGAAAATATTCCAACTCTTCAGTCTGTGAGTAAAATATTTTTTGTCAGTGTTATCATTGATATTATTTTTAATTTCAGATATTAGTTCATTGCTAATAATACATTTTTTTAGTTCCCTAGCCATTCAGAAAATTATAAACGCAAGAAAGATAATTTCAGGTCACTGTTAAAACCTCCTGTAAGTAATAATGTATTAAAACTACAAAAAAGAGAATTTTTTGTCTAGAAAAAAAAGTACCATAGCTATAGCACCAAAGTCGAATGCAAAATATTGTTCTTTTTTCAGATTGGGGTTCCTAGAAACTTTGAGATTAAAGTTAAACGAAGAAATATTTTTGAAGACTCTTATCGAATTATTACAACAGTTGATAATGTTGAGAAGCTAAAGGCAAAACTGTGGGTTGTTTTTGAAGGAGAAGTAGGATTGGATTATGGTGGAGTTCAGCGAGAATGGTTTTGCATTTTATCGAGGGAAATTTTTAATCCCAACTACGGATTTTTCGAGTACTGTAAGACGTAAGTGACTGCTAAATATTTTTAATTCCAAATTGAAGACTTATTCATAACTTGAATGTCTTTCGAACAAGATTTCAATATAATTTTTAATTAAAAATTTCTTTTTCTAGGAGTAATTACTCTCTTCAGATAAATCCCGATTCTGGAATTTGTAACGAGCAGCATTTGAACTATTTTATGTTCATAGGACGAGTAGTAGGAATGGCTGTCTATCACGACAAACTTCTCGATGGTAAGCTTCTAAAAAGATGATAAAGTCTCATTAAAAATATTTTCACCCGAGATTGAATTCACAGCTAATTTTGAATATAAATTTTCAGCATCTTTTACTCAAATATTCTACAAAATGTTATTGCAAAAGAAGATAACACTGGAAGACCTCAAGCAAGTGGATCCACAATATTACAAAACCCTCTCCTGGATAAATGAAAATGATCCAAGTCATCTAGAAATCGACTTTACTGTAACTGAGGAACATTTTGGACAAGTTATAATGAAAGATTTAGTACCTAATGGTTCAACAATTCCAGTAACGAACCAAAACAAAGCCCAATATATCAACCTCTTTATCACATGGAGATTCATTTCTCGAGTTAAGGATCAGATGGAAGCTTTTCTGATGGGATTTCATGATTTGATACCAAAAGAGTCAATCAAACAGTTTAATGAAAATGAATTGGAATCGCTCTTCTGTGGAAATCAAGAAATAAATATTAAAGATTGGAAAAGCAATACTTTGTATTCTGGTGGATATAATTCAAGACATGTAACAATTCGTTGGTTTTGGAAACTCGTCAAATCGTTTAATAACGAAATGAGAGCGAAACTTTTACAATTTACGACTGGAACATCCAGGGTTCCAAAGAACGGATTTAAGGAATTGTTTGGAAGCAATGGACCCTTGTTATTTACAATTCAAAATATAGGAAATTGCAATGCGCTTCCTAGAGCCCATACGTGGTAAGTTTTTTCTCCCATTTTAATCGATGAATCAATTTACTTTTCGCATCTGTACATATCTTAAATCCAAAACGATTTTTTAATTTACAGTTTCAATCGTTTGGATTTACCTCCGTACGAGAGCTACGAAAAATTAAAAGAAAAATTATTATATGCCCTTGAAGGTTGCGAAGGATTTAATGGAGTGGATTAATACTAGAAAAAACCGATTTTTTGACCTTTTGAACCTTCTAAAATTTTTGAGGATGTTTTTTTGACTCCCTTGAAAAATACAGCCTCTCTGAAAATTTTCAGTACTATTTTTCACCGAAAATGACGAATTATTTCCAAAGATATTGATTTTTGTAATGGAAGAATTTTTTTTGCTCATTGACACCATTAAAAGTTATGGATGGACATTATTTTAATTCCAATAAGGAGTTAAGGCGACTCCTTCGATGCATTCGTGTATTAAATCTCAAGAAAGAAGTAAGAGTGTTTTAGCAATAGGAAACTTGTATTTTTTAATACAATAATAATAATATTACTAATATTTTTTTATTCCGTTAAAAATTATAGATCATTGAGAAATGTTAATTTAGTCCAATATTTTTAGAGGATGAAGAAAAGTGCAATAAAATTGTAAATAAATAGTAAACTAATGTACATTATAGGTTCATTACTGAGATTTCAGTCCTGGTGCTTAAATAATTATTTTCTCGACAATAAAACACATATAAAAACATTTTTTTAAATGATTAATAACACATTATCTCAAATGCATGAAAGTTCCCTATTTCTAATTAGACTACTTAGAATATTAGGTAGAAAAATAATTTATTCCCAAGAGGCGTATTTTAATACATGTTAGAATATTTTGTAAAGCAGAAAGTTAGTGATTTTAATACATTTGTAAATAACACACTAATGTCTTTTTTTATTCCCTAAGCCTAACTCAGAACTTTTTTATCGTCGATTTTATAAAATTGATAAAAAATTGGAATTTAAAAATAATGTTTAATTTGCAAAAGAACGAAATTAGAACTCAATTTTCACACTGCATACCTTTGAATATGTTGATATTTTCGCTTTAAAAATATTATTTATTATTACATACTTTTAATGATCATCCGTAAAAGGAACTATAAAGGCCCACAATAATTAAAGAACTATGACTTTATCAAAAATAAAAATATTAAAAATTGAAACTTACAAATTAGGTGCATAGTAAATCTCACGTAACAAAATCTTCGATTGATCAATCCCAGAATACATCTGTGAACAAATTGATCGACAATTAAACATCATTCAAGTTTTGAATAAATTTAAGGAATACATATAGTTTGCACAATTTTAATTTTACAGTGTTCAGTATTTGAAAACAACTGTATAATATTATAAAAATACATATAATGAAAACGTACCGCTAGTAGTTCGCAGTGATTCCAAAAATCACTAATCGTTCCACAATGAAAGTCTCCACTCTTAAATTTCAGAAAGAAAAGATTGAATTTCGACTTCAAGAATAATGCTGTCATCTTTGATAAATCCAGCCTCCGGTTTCAAAACTTCTTCCCATTTGATAAAATGGGTGCTTTCCCAAAAATTTCTTCGACTAAGAGATACATGATTGATTTTCTCAATAACACTTGTTTTCTGCGAAAGAAGCCTTAATTCCCCAACAACTTTATAAACATTCCATGCTGAATCCTTACGCGACCACAAAGAAATCGACAAAAATTCTTGTCCTCGATCACAAATCCTTTTTCTGATTAACAATTGCCACGGCTGTTTTTGAAATTGAAATTCCGGTGAATAGTGAAAAGGTTGGTTATATGTTATGCTAGACAAATTCTTAACTGTGTAGCGATACATTTTCTGTCTGTTGTCCAATTTTTCGTCTTCTGATGTAAATTCACTGAATTCATCCTTAATATTTTGGTTTTCAAGTCCGTTGCAAATATTGCAGTGGGCAGAAAAATATTTGTCAAGATTTTGCTTGACAATTTCATACGAAGAGCTTTCGTATTCAGGCAAAATTTGCATCAAGACTTTGTCACTTAAAGGTCCCATAGAATTGCTCGGGATATGGAACTGAAATCCGGGAAGACATTTCTAAATCCATGTTTCTAATCTCTCTGCTGACGCGGAAATTTTAATTATTATCAGTAATAATATTAAATTTTCACTGTATTCGAATATAATTTAACTTTTTACCGTTTGCAATCGTTTCTTATACACGTGGAAGGCTGCGGACGCCGGTTTGTTGTTTGTTGTTTGTCTAGCGTGTTTTACAATTGTATAAGTGTAGTTGGAATTTCTGGGCGCCACTGGCTAGTTCTGTATTTCAAATAAGCACAATCCATAATATAAAATTCAACAATCAATTTTAATTAATAGAAACTCTTGCTTAATTTAATTAAATTACAAATTTTGAGTAATAATATATATGCATTATATTTAGTAGAAAATATCAATATAAAATTCAAAGTACCCTTTAAACTGGATCTGTTTAACCAACTGTAGATAGTTTTCGATGAGAGATGGCGATAGTACACTTTTCCTTATGGAATTATTACATTAAAAATTTTCTCACAAGTGGTGAGACATTGTTTTGGTTCATATATAAGGAAAATTTTAACTGCAATCAATGTACTCGCTTCGGCGGTACATATACTAAAATTGGAACGATACAGAGAAGATTAGCATGGCCCCTGCGCAAGGATGACACGCAAAATCGTGAAGCGTTCCACATTTTTTTGTAAAAAATTATTTAATCTTATAAAAAACACAATTATTATGAAATTGTTATATTTAGAATTAAATTAAACTATATTTAAATGTAGATGAAACATTAAATAACATCAATGAAAGCGGTACAAAGCTAATATTTATTTTTTTGCCAATTATCACTATCGCGGTACATAGTAATACGTGGATGAATTATAACAATAAAAATAAATACAGAGTAACAATAAACTATTAAATAATTCCGTGGTAAATAAACTGTTTTGAGTTTCACAACAATAACAATTACGTGGCCTACCTACAATCCATAATGGCCTTTTTATTTTTTTCTCAGTATAAAAATATACTTCACATTTAAAAACTTAAAGACTTCTGTCTTTGGAACCCATTGTAACTTGAATAACGCAATTAAACTCTTTTTGGAGCTCATTGTAACTTGAATAACGTAACTAAACATTTTTTGGAACTCATTATAACTTGTATAACGCAATTAAACATTTCTCGAATATAGAAATTTCTCTACTCTACAACATATGTAAATCAAGTTGGCAATCTAAAATACAATTTATAAATAGAATGCAATTTATGAACTGTTATAAATAGAATCACATTTAAAAAAATAACGCAATTTAAAATTATGATGATTTAAAAATTTCAAAGTAAACTCATTTGAAATTGACAGAAAATTGATTGAAATTAAAATAAAATGAAGCATCGCTAAGATCATCTCTCAATATAAAAAATGCCCATTCTCCTTGTTTTTTGAAAACAACGAGAGAGATGAACATTGACCTATCATAGTAATATGTAGGTTCTTATTTTTTCATATCGATGAATTTTCAACAAGCAGTTTCGCCGCTGACTCTTTTGACTTCTGAACACTATTGAGCTACATAGTTTACAACTTCTATTGTCTGGCTCAATCGCATTATTGTCTAATTACAAACTCTCATTTCAAATATAAATATATTGCAAGATATTCCTGGTGCAGGATCAGGATTTAATACTGTTTTCGTCCCTTGTATTATTAAAATGATATTTCTTCTTTATCGCGAAGCCTCTCCTTGCTTCCTAGGAAATTCGCAGAAGAGCGTTCAAATATTGCGTTATACTAAAAATAGATGATGGATATTTCACGATATGATAATTATCTCCTCTTAAACAAAGAGAAGGTCAATTTTACATTATTATGCATCATTTATAAAAAAAATTAATTTACACAATCAATGTTAAAATCTAGTTCCTATGATTAATTATTCACAATTGAAACATTAAAAGTTGAACAATTTAAAATTCAAGCAATGAAAACTAAATAAATTTAAATAATAAATATTTCGTGTCCACCTATAAATTGCATGCAAAATCTTACGTAATATTTGAACGCTCGCTAATTTCTATGACATCGTCGATGATAGCAAATTGAAAAAACGAGAGAAATCTCTCGAGACCCGCAATTTTCGGTAAAGAACGCCCGCGTTCTAAAAAGCACGCATTCCGAAATCCCTAGTATTCGAAATTTCTAGTATCGAACAATACTCATCACTTTTGTAGTATGACATTGGAAGTAGGTACGCGCCTAAACGTAGAAAACTAGAAAGTTCACCTATCGAGCTTCAACAATTTTTACAGATCGCTCTCAATGGCTACTACAGTCTTTCTTTCCTCTACTTTTTCAGCAAATAGTCGAATACTCAAGCGCAAAATCGTCTTAAGTACGAAGCCTTATGTCGCTTATTTGCCAAAATTCGACCTTAATTCGATTTAGACGTCGTTTCATTTGAATCTATTTCATCCCCTGATCTACAATCACATGTTTCCTGCTCAGCACTCTCTTCAGAATTTCCAACGAGTGAATTGAAGGTCTTGTCAATTTCTTCGTCGAGTTGTGGATCGAGCAAAATATCCATTCCTGTAGTTCCCTTCTGACTGTACTTTTGAAAAAGGGACTTGACAACTTTCCAGACCTCTCGATTATCTTTTATTACGTTGACGAGCTGTTCTGTAAGTGGAAATAACGTTGCCAAGTTCCTGAAATAATATAATCAATAATAATTTGGAAATTCTTTTTATTCTTATTATAATGTTTTAGTTTAAATACTTACGTAAATAATGGCAGAACGAGATTCGTGATAAATTGCACTTGAAGGTCTGGTATTGAAGCACGTTCCCTATCCATCATTTCGATTGGAGCTGTTCCCATACTTTTCTCCAAATCTCCTTGTGAAAAAAACTCGTCGTAGATTTGTTCCTGAAATTATTTGTTAAATTAGAATATATTATAGTGATTATAATCACGAAACTTGTTAATATTCATTAAAATGAAAAATAGCAACTTTTAGTAAAATTATTAGAACTTACAGCCGTTTTCTTGGAAACTTTCCACGTCTTAGTTTGATCACTGAGATCGCAACAGGTCATGAACATTGCGTGAAGCTGTTTTCTCTGTTCCAAATCGTCCTTTGCATATCCTCGACATATAATTGCCTGTTGTTTATCTACATTTCGGAAATGAGAGGCGAGATCAGTGGCGAGAATGTTGTTTCTGAGGAGATCCAAAGCTTCGCTGTACTCTTCGCTCGTGAGGCTTTCGAAGATATTGCAGCCCTCGGTGTTCAAAATACACATCGACTGAGCCAAATGGTGCCTCTAAAAATAACACATAACAGTTTTTCATTAATTCGTATTATCAATTAAAAACTAATTGAATTTTAAAGACATGTAAAATGTATAAATAATTATTTATGAAATATAGTAACTTATAAATAGAAAAAAAATAATAACGAACTTCCATAACTGATCCTTCCGAACTATAGAGACTAGCGAGAACTGTTCCACACTTGGTTTGGAATGAATTATTTGTTCCTCTGTGGTCGATATCATGGCACAAACACGAGACAAGAAAAACCAGTGCCTGCAAATGTGTCATGTAGAGATCGCCGATCAGCTCGAGATTTTTAATCATCAGGTACGCAAAGTGAGCGACAGAAAAAGCGTGCACCCAGTTGTGATATGGAGCGTCTCTGTATCCCTTCTTCACGTAGAGAATAAACCTATATAACGATAAATTTTAAATAAGCGACAACTAAGTATTTATAAAAAAAAGGATTTTGAATTGCCAATTCAAAAGTATTAATTATCCAAATCTTAAAAAACTTTATAATAAAACATTACCTGGCGAGAGTAGTCCTTTTAATTTTCCAGTAGTCAATAAATCCGAGATCCCTAAACATTTTGAGCACGTAACATGGCATGTGTCGATATGGTATATTTCGAGGACTGAAGTGAAATTGGTCAAAGTCCTTGATATTATGATCGTCCCTACAGTTTAACAAAGCCTGTACAGCCTCGTCCTCAACCTGAGAAAAATTAAGAGATTTAATTTGAAAAATTCGTTCATTTAAAAACTAAAAATAGCATTTTTTCAACACTATAAAAAATCAACATAGCAATTAAAAGCAAATTACCTGCTGCTCTCGTCAAGAAGTTAGTCAAGTGCAAAAACAAAGTGTTATTATTCTGTTTCATAAACCCAGCACCAATTTTAATTCCAAATCATTTGTTATTTACCTGCATGTGATACATCATAAGCTCATTACTGAGCTTATTTCTAGCTTGAGCGTCTTGAATTTTTTTATATACGATGCTGTGCATTATTGAGATGCCGCAGTAAATGCTAAAAGCTGTCGCAACCTCTTCATCAAAGACATCAAAATATAAACCGTCCATTTTATTGCAAAGTTGAGCTACTCCTAAAATATATATTCTTAGTTATTATCTCCTTTCAAAATTAATGTCTTGTTTAATTTGTTTATTTACATTTGTAATTATTTTCTTCTTTATCAGGGATCACAGTCTCTATTCTTTTTACAATAAAGGACTTTTTCCAAAAAATAGAGGACTTTTAGAGATCTTTTTTTAAAGTAAAAAATAGTACACTTTTGGTTTAATACTTTTTTCCGTTCTAATTTTGTTTATTAACCTACCGATTATCCTTTCTTCGTCTCGAATAGGAAAACAGAGAATATTTCTGGTTTTGAAACCCGTTACGTCGTCAACTCCTCGATAAAACAGAGGATGACTATACGCATTTCGAATATTGAGTAATTTCCCTGATGTCGCGACGTGACCTGCAATTCCCTGATTTAGGGAAATTCGCATCTCCTTCACAGTCTAGAAAAAAAGAATCTAAAATCAATATTATGATTCTATTTTATAAAGCCTCTTATCTATCTTTCTTATTTACCAAAAACCCTAATATTTTTGCGAAGAAATATCAATAAGAAGTATGTATTTAATAAATAATTATAGCAAAGTTCTTGCGAAATACACATACTTTTCCAGTGACTACTCCGTCGAAAACTTTAGCTACCAAATCCTGTTGTTCAGTATCCAAAAGAAACAAAGAACAACGTTCTGCGTTAGTTAACTTTCTAGCTTCGGCCATTATTTCTCGTAATAAATCTGATAAGTCTCCTATTCATCGAACAGACAATTATTGCAAATTAGTCGAGAACCAAATACGTAAGTGGTTATATAAACCAGATTCTAAGTAATAAACGAAATAACATGTACCTAATCGCATGAAAAGCTTTCGAGAGACTGCTAGTAAATTTTGACACTGGATCTTCAAACGCGCTTCTTCCTGGCAACGCAAAGTGCTTAGAAGCAGTCCAAGGCAGTATCTACAATTTTTAAAATTAATATAGATATTTTATATTCAGGAGAAGAGAAAAAATAATATAAGAATTAATTTTTCAAGAGAAGCTTTATCGCAGGGTGGGAGAAAATTCACTTTTTCCATTCAAAAATGTCCAGAGAGCCTTCAATTTTGGTAAAATATAACAATAAAAATGGATTTGTAATAAATTTAAGTTTTTCCATACTTAATTTAAAAAAAAATGCTCTAGAGATTTTTGAACGAAAAAGGCACATGTCTTCCCACTGTGGTAGTCATTCATATTTCAAATGTTTGCCTTCAAAATATTTTTAAGATCTAAAATTTAGAGAAAAGTTTTATTGCTGGATTACTAAAACAATTAGCGATTAATTAAAAATGGAGTAGGATTAGAACATCAGATAGTGTCTCACCTGAAGCACTCTTGCACCAATTTCGTGCAATTGTGTTCGGCGTCTTCTTTATTGTCATAGTCGACGAGGCAGACGACTAAAGCAATATGATCTTTGATGGGATGTTGAATCGGAATGCTAAGAAATAAATTGGGCGCTACATCTACGACCGAACGAAGGTGTTGCAACAACTCTTGGTCTAGTTCTGTGATATTTTGTGCCATGGATTTTCGTTGCTTGACAGCTCTGTGCAAAGCATGATTTATCACCTAAAATAGTGTCAATATTTTAACTGAGCAGAGCGAGTAAAAAGCAGATGTAGAGAAAAAAGAGAAGAATAGGGGAGAGAAACATTTAGATTTAAAACTTTCACTACTTTAATTTTAAAAAAGTTTATTTATAAACAGGGTGACGATTTCTTAGCTTTCACTTTTTATTTTGAAGTTTCATTTCAGATATTTTTTAAGACTAAACATTTTTTACTCTAATTCTTTCTAACTCAATTATTTTAATTAAACTACTAAAAAAAAGGCAATAAATTAATGCAATAATTAATTCTTAACATTCTGCCAGAGTAGGAAAGAATAAAGGGAATAAAGATTTATAATTAAAAGCCTCAGAACGACAAAATAACAGAAAAATCCAGTATCTAGTGATCAGGGAATTGGAAATTCCCGGGTTTTTCTTGGTAAAATAAAATGGTCGGGTTTTTCCTGGTTCCCGGTCCACCAAACACCCTGAAAATCTGATCAAATCCACAAACAATCTATCAGAAATCGACACCCTCTAAAAACTAATTTTTATAATGAAAAAATGACTAGTGCTGACATATAACTTGAAAGTAATAAACTTGAAAAAAAAATGAAATGTAAAAATAGGAAGAACGTGGACTAGTAAAAAGAGAGACAGAAAGTGGTACGGTGTGCGTGCATAACATGTAGATTTGTTTATTTTGTAAAAAATGTATAATACTTACGAAAAGAGTAATATTAAAATAAAAAATGAGATTTGATATTGTAAGATAGTATTTGCTGAATTGAATGTGCTTCAATAATGTTTATTATACAGGCTTAACTGTGGATCGATGTTACTTCAATAGACTTGAATCAATGTGTATGGCTTCTCTATAATGCCAATTGCACGAGTTGTGTGATATCATGTCAGTACTAAGGAGTTTACAATTCTGTGAAAATAAACAATACTTCTATTCTGATTTTATACTGATAAATAAAAAGAAATAAAATATTGAATAACATTGAAAAACAAATAATTACTTTAATTTCCAAATTGTTTTTAAATACTTTAGAAAACATCTCTATTAAAATTTTGCCCTAAAAAAATATTCTCATTTACATTTTATCTACATGGAAAGCTTCTCTGCTTACAGGGGAAAATTGTTGATGGACTAAAAGTTAGCTGCTGAGTTAGTATCAGTGTAAGGTCTCCTTGGAAGTTTGTAAATTTAATTGTAAATAACAAGTTTTCTATTTTATTTTCTATTCTGAATACGTAAAGGTGAAATTATTTAAGTTTTTAAAAATTAAACTTAATCAAATAGAGGAGACTTTGCACTTTCTGTGAAGTGTAAATTAGAAGTGAAAAGCGATTATAATTTTAATAGTATATTATAAAAACCTGAAGAAAGTGGTCTTTGTGACTTTTTTTCTTTAAATATAAGGTTTGAGACGGATGAGTAAGACTGAATTTTAGAAAAGCAATAAAGAATATTAATGAGTTTCGTGTCTGTTATGCTCTAAAAAAAATCAAATAACCTGCCAGCTCACCGGAAATCTCAATTCTCGATCCAGGATTTTTTCACCGACTACGTGAATAACCATTTCCTCGGTTTCAAACAAGATCGGCGCCAGAAATGCTACTTTTGCACCAGTCACGTTTTGAAACTGCAATCAACAGAAAATAAAAGATTAATATTCATTATTAACAATAAAATAATTTCTAAGTACAATCTAAAACTGAAGGTAACCCACAAAACTATAATTTATCTGATTTGGATCCAAAAAATCATACATTCTCTGATGAGAATGTAATAATATTTTTCATAAATACCTCCATTAATTACTACAAAACATTCAAAAAGAAATGACTCACGATGTAATAATCCAAAAAAAGTTTTCCCATTATCGTAATCGTAATAGAAATTGTAGAAGAAATCGCATCCACTTTTTTCCGAAGGCAAAAAAATTATATTCAACAAATCTAAAACGACCGTTAACTTCTCCCAAAATTAACGCCAATCACTTCCTCGAAATTTATAAAAATTGACTATCGCAACATTTCCAAGTATGAAAAACAAAAGAGTAACAATCTGAATGAACTCAAGTATAAAAATACCTAGAAGAAAAATACAGCTAAGCATTTTTATAAAAGAATATAACATTCTAAGAATATTAAATAAATTAATTGAATTACTGAAATTATTAAAATAAAATGGAATGTCAAATTGTTAATTATGTCATAATTTCAAGTAATAAAATCCTGAATTATCTGATTTGAAATGAAAATTATTTTACGCATTAAAAAATAAAAAACTCGATAAATTACTACCAGTTACTACACATTAATGAAAAGGAAATGACTCACGATATAATAATCCACAAAAAATGTTGAAATCTTCATAACCTAAAACCTTAGACAATTTTTTCCGAAGGTTAAATAATTCTAACGATTCTAACTATTCTGACAAATTAACAATAATCTAGAAATCTAAAACGATAGTCAATTAATAGTTGTCTTCAACTATTCCAATATCAATGACAGAATAGCAACAATTATATGAAATAGTGTAAAAAAAAAATATAAATAAAATTTCGACAAATCTGCAGCATGCATTTTGTTTAATCGTCTTTTATTTTTCCTCGAATCGAGTTCTTCTGTCATTTTTAAATCTTAAAATCTTTGGAATTCGGAAGCGATAAAAGATTTTTCCATGACGATTTTTCTCAGACAAACGAAAGACTAAAAACACGTTAAAAAGAAAAATGAGTCACTCCATTGTGCAATTTATTTCCCCTAAAATATGTCTGAATATGTCAAACTATCGAAATCTCAACTAATTTATTACCGATTGAAGACACGCGAAACAATCGTGACAAAAGAAAAATTGGAACATTTCAGAAATTGAAATGTTTAATAAAAGAAAATTTAATGAGATGTGATAAATAACTTACATATTTATTCAGCTTCTGTTGCACCAAAGTGCAAGGAAGATCAGCGAGGTCTTGCAGAAGCAATAAAATGCTTCCTGGATCGCTCACCTCCAGATTCAGGGAATTCATTTTTTCTGATCAGTGCACACGAGATAATCACGAAACATCGTAAGTGTTATATTGAGCGCAATGAATTTTGACAAACGCTTCGCGGCGAATCATCTGCGCTCGGAAAAAGTAAATTATTCGAAGTTCTGAGAAGACACGAAACCAAACGCACGAAACACAAGTGGGACGTAGAAAAATACGTATGTACTTCCTCTCTCGGAACAATTGCGCTACTGAAAAGAAAACAAACGTGACAAACGGCTGACTGACTGAGAATATACACATCACATGCTACAATATATATGCAATAATTTGACGGACCTCATATGTACTGTGGTATGAATCGATTTACGTTTAACGAACCTTTTTTCCCGAACACGAGACCTTCGCGGTTTATTTGTTTATTGTATTTACGATTTACTTATCGCTTTTAATAATTGCGTAATGAAGGTCCCCATTAATCACCCCCTCCATTGAGACTAATTTTTTGACATCCGAGCTTGACGATGCACTAGAGAGTGACAAAAAATCCCATTTTGGTTGTTTACAAAACACTGGTTAAGAAACTTGGAAATTTTCCGAGAATTTTAAGTTTGTGGTTAAAAAGACCCGTTGCTATTGGTAACTTACCGGCAATAGAAAGAAGGGAAAATATTTATGCGCATGCGCATTCAATCAGTGTCACGTGACCTGCGCGCTCTTTTTAAACAATAATATCGACTATTAATAGTTGATACTTTAAGAAAAAACGTTCAATATAAATGTTATATAAACGTTCAGTATAAATGAAATACACAAATAATATTTTTGTACAACGAGTATTTATTTTTATTCTGTATAAAAGTACTACGTCGACCTAGAATACATACTTTTCCATAAAAAGGATCACGATTGCGCTTTGATTTAGATCTAAAATATGCATATAAAAATGTAATTCTGATCACAATGAATTAAACCTCTATATTAAGCCCTTTTAGCAATAATAAAGACGTTTCGCAAACTTTTCCAGCAAAGTTGTAACATGCGTTATCAAAAATTTTAAACGAGATCTTGTATATTGTATATTTTACAATATTCAAATTTAGATTAATGAGATCGACGTCCAATGTGAAATTATTCAAAATGTCTTTTAAAATGCAAAATAGCTCCTCCTTTATCAATTTATATAAATGTTTGTATACTTTCAAACTAGAGAGCTTAGAAGTCTGCCTTCATATTTGTATTTTTTTGCACATTACCCAATTCGGTAATTTGTAAATTTACTAAAACAGACACTTCGAATTTTAATCCACGAATCTGGACTTTTCAGTAGTACCTCTGGAATCCTTAAAAAAAATATCCTAAAAACATAAAGCACCTTTAGGCTTTTTTCTGAGCAAAACATTTAAGTAGTTTACATTTCACTACGTACAATAAATGCAGGTAAATGCCCCCGATGCATAAAAGTCATTGAAAAAAACATAAATTCAAAAATAGTGATTAAAGTATAAATGTTATCAAAAAATTTATAGTAACATTTAGAGCATCACAATTCACGATTGTTAGGTAAAATTGACATTACAATTGCGCTATTATTTTCATTTTAATAATAAAGACACAAGTTTTCAATCTGAAAAACTCATCCTTGACTTAATTCTACATTGACAAAATTTGTCCTTTCTTAAATCGAAAAACGAACCTAAGAGTTTCATTTTTTTTTCAATTCAATGAAAAACTCTGTAAAATGGTAAAAAGATTATAAAAAAATGTTTGTAAAATTATTCAAGATTTATGTAAAACCAGTCAAACTAATGGCATACACTGACAGAAGCGTAAAATAATTCGCAACATCGCTAGAGATTTGTTTATTTAATTCAAATTTTAAGTTAGATATTTTCTTTATGGTTATATATTTTGTAGTTTTTCACTATTCTTCTTGAATAGTGATGAAGATGAAAGACTTTGGTAGAAGTTTCTACTATTCAGACTTTTAAGGCGTCAAAAATTAATTTTGTAACTTGGCTTCTATAGAGCTTACTTAAAATATAAGCAAATTTAAATTACGCGGATTTTTTTCACAATTTTTACTAAATTAATTTTTCAAAAGTGAAAACTGTGAAAAAAACAGAGTAATTAATCTGAATTTGCTAATGTGGTAATTACAACATACCCTTGAATGTTGTAAAGCTTTATAATTAGTAAAAAACTGAAGATCTGAAAATGATATCTCTTTTAAATGCGTTTGGAATTACTTTCAAAGCTTCCAAAAATACTTATGACCTATTTAATATTCGATTTCAATCCAAGAATCAGAATATAGTGATTTATGAACTGGAGCTGACACCGTTTGATTGTTTAGGGGTAAATTTTACTAAACGGGTCAACATTGAAGTGATACAGGGAATTTGTTTTTGCTGATGCATGTGCATGTTGTCAGGAGTATTGGATTCGAAATCCAACGCGACTCGTTGACAAACAAAAGTCAGCATAGTGAGAAGGTCGTAACGAGTTCCATTTTCACGAAGTTCCATGCACAACGCCTGCATGAACCATGAACCACGTGTAGTATTCCTCCACGAGTAGAATCCTGAAAAGAAAGAATATTTTTAATGTTAAAGTTTAACAAAGTTTTGAAGAATTTAAATAAAATTTTAATTGAATTTAATTAACTTCAAATAAATTCCTTAAATTTAATTAAATTCACATAAATTTTTTGTAAATTCTCCTTGCATGTGGTTAACTCGTTATTTATAAATCAATACCTATGAAGCCTCTATTGATATTTCTGACATATAGCAGAATAGCATTTTTTGTAGAGATTAGAAAAGAAAATGCTTTATCGTTATGAATTCATTCTCTATTCAGACGATAATGTAAAAGCACTTTGTACATTTGCGATTGCGAATTGTGAATAAGAAGAAATTCGAGTGATGTGCGGAAGATATAAAAATGAAGAGAAGCATGATCGATAATCGTTTATCCTTGACTTTGCAGCAGAAGCTTCAAAATTAACATACGAGTATTCGGCATAGGTCCTTCCCTGCTGATATCACAACTGCACTCTTGTTTCTCATCAAAGGATTGATCCATGGTTTCTTCATCACTAGGAGTATCTACCTGGTGAGAACCTAGACACTGATTACCATCAATCATGTTTTCGTACAAACTTTCCTGAGAACTTCCCGTCTGATCGAGGTTTTCCATCTTTTGCTTTGGAAGTATCTCGTCACACAATTGCATTTTTACTGAGAAAATCGCAGGTAATCGATCAGGAATAAAAAATGAATTCATAAGAAAAATGCACTTTCGCTTGTTGCAAAAAGTGTTGCATTGATTGGATTAGTCTTTAAACATTCAGATACGATGAGAAATATAATACGATTTCAATTTTTTCAAGTTATAAAAGTGTTATTTATTTTTTTTAAATACCTGGAATGGTAGAGTAAGCAATGAGGAAATCAGCGTGGCTTGGAATGCGGAATGTGTTAGTAGGCATTCCATCAGTTTCGGTACGTTCCTTAAGGGAAATTCCACCATCAAGTTTGTCACCCTGGCAAGCTTGGATGAAGAAGAGTTTCGGCTTTCCAGCGAGGCTGGGACACTTATCGGCAGTAAAATACATCCAGATTGATTCGGCTTTATAAGGCGTGTCGTGAGCATAAAGAAGGCCTAGTTCTCCATGAGAGAGAACGGCGACAATCAAACAATCGTGGTTGGAATGATCCATCTCTGCAACTGAAATTTAAGATTGAAAATTTTTTAAGAATTTACTAATTAAACGATTTAACCTAAGTTCTTTGTATTTTATGTACCTCTTTCCAAATTTTTCAGTACGTCTTTGTGAGTCAAGTTATGCAAATCGTTTACTTCGAAACCGATGTTTCGGAGAGTGTTGACGAAATTTTCGCAGTCGACATTCGTTCCACATCGTGGTTTCAAGTGACTAATAGTAAAGAACTCATGGTTAAAAATTAAAGCAACTCCTCGCTTCGAATGACTCATCTTGTAATGCGTGGCATATCGTTCTGTTGGAGCCGTACGAAGTGGTCCTGGTAATGGAGAGACGGCATTCCTGCTGTAAAATAATACCAAAATATTGAAAAATGTCAAAAAATAAACAATATAGCCACTAATATATCAGTGGGTATTACATAAAAGTTTCGCCGCACATCAGCATTCAACGAATTCTTTTTTTTAAATAGTTTTCGATTTGAATATAAATATTTTATTTTAAACATGTTAGTTATACATTATTGAGTACCTAAGATTGCTGAAAAACAAGTGAAATTTGTTAAACGTTCTAAAATTTAATAACTGAAAATAATCTTCTCTTTATAAGACAAGAATATAAAATCTAGATATCTATTGGTTGCATTTCCAAAGCGTAACCTTCATAAATTTCCCAAGAGTCCTTGAAAATTACCACTATTTGCCTCACTGGGGACTGGGAATATTGGAAATTTTTGTATTGTTGTCCTGCAACTCCAAATAAGAATCGATAATGGAGTATATAAACAAAACCATTTGCTCCAAAAATGATTTCGCAACAAATTTATCAAACAATGAATAAGATAAGGAAAATTCATTGAGAACATGAAAAAAATCGTAAAATAAGAATAGTCCTTGAGATAAGTTTTAACAGGTTGGTGCAGAACTTTCTATCACACAATACAAAGGCAATATGGTCGTGAACCTCATAAATATATTTCATGCATTTCTTGGCATCTTTTAATCTTACCTTCCATAACCAAATGCGTCTCCGATGTCCTTGTCATTTACTGGGAGACTATCGCTTTCCTCGTGTGAAACTGCAGCCATTTTTACTCACTTTTCACAAGAAATTAAATTCTTTTCTTAACAATTCCTTTTGCTTTTTGCGTATTCAATAGAAATTCACACAATCACACTTTTTCTTGGAGTTTTCTGGCTTCCTCCAAAACAATAAACGATTGTCAAATTGCGCATGCGCATCAGTGCTTTCAAACGGGGTTCGTTTCGCGCGCACTGCGCATGTTGGCTTCTCGTTGGAAAAATTCTGCTATTGGTCAAAATTTGGCGCGCGATTCAAAATCGACTTCATTTAATTACAGTTTGAATAGCGCGCGTAAAATTTTGACCAATGGGAGAATTTATCTAGCGAGTAAGCTAAAACAATGCGCGCGCAGGGCATTTAAAAAATTGCAGCTCAAGAGTCTGCGCAATGGGCGCATCACAACTTTATTCTTTATTTATTTAAAAATGTTATCATAAACGTTTAAGTAAAATACATACAACTACACGAACAACGGTGAATTCTCTTCGTGCGTAATGGAACACATGAAACGAAAACTTTTAAAGATATCTTTTAAACTATTTTAAAACGTGTAATTTTCAAATATTAGAAGTTATGGAATCATATGAAACGTTACAAAACAGTTATTCTGATGGATTTTGATTGTCGTGATTGTTGACAAAACAATAAAAACTTCTGGAGCATGTCAGCTAAATGATGGAGGGTAAGCATTGTTTATATATACCATCTTAAAACCAATTTAAAAAGTAAACTTTTTCATTAAGAAAACATAAAAAATCAGTAACGGTTTTTTGGGCACGGCATTGTTAGGTTAAGTGAGAGATTTTCGTTGTGGGCATGTTGTGGAATGAGTGAAGAGCACATTCTAAAGACAGAGAGACGTCTTTTGTTGGAATGAGAAATCTGAGAATGACGGGAAACCTTCCAAGAAAAATAAACTATTTAGAATCCACAGACAATCCAATTTCAGTTGCGTTCGTTTTAAATCTTAATATAAACATACATTCCTACATCCTATAAAATTTTATAAATGCATATAATTTTATACCTGTGTGTGATTATTCAAAATTGACCTTTTAGAAAATGGTTTTCCAGAAGCTAATAAAGCGAAGAAAGCAAATGAAAACGGCAGTTTTGCTGAAAGGAGAAATCTGTCCAATTATAAGAGGTAATCATTTTTTAATTTAGTTTACATTTAGATTAATTGGCAGTTGAATAGGCCATCCTGCGTTTATTTATTTTTTAACTACCACTAAAGAAGGAATTTATTTCTGGCTTAATTTGACAGTCGTCCAACTGTAAAATCAGAGTGGAGTCATCCAATGATGGAAGAAATTTTACGATCCTTAAACGAGTGTAATGTCATTCGATATGCATCTTACAGAACTGCGTCCAAAATGCAAGTTCTGCACCGAAGTCTTAACAGTACGTTATTTAAATCTTCTCACACATATTTCACGCCTGCACGAATAAAATATTCCGTTAAAAATATCAAAGTTATACATTAAAAGAAAAGCAGAAATAAAATATTAAACTATGTACATTGAAATTTTTCAGTGCAATGTGTTCACTTAGAGTTGATAGCAGGAGTTTTTGAACGCCATAGGTTATCTGTCACAGAGAATTCAGTGACTTTGGATATACACGAAGTGGAAGATGTACTATCTGATATATACTTTGCCGCCCAAAAAGAAGGAAGTGTTAGTTTTGACGTAGATCTCGCCACAAAACTAGCAGTAAACTACATATATAGAACCTTTCATAAGTACGATAATATTTCATTATTGATTATGAATTTAATTGTATCTTCCAACTGATTTCTAAACAGTAAACATTAATAACTTTTTATATTTCAGGAATTATGAAGATAGTATCTTAGTATTTTCAGTAAAAGTAGCTTTAACATTGGTGAGCTCAGCAAAACTAGAAGAGAAATATGGCTATTTATTTCACCAACTTGCTGATCATAACGCTTGCTTGTCGGAAGTTGCATTGTTCACATTATTATCAAACATTTGCAAAGTAACGAAGATGTTAGGCGAGAGTGTAGCTTATGGAAGCCATCTCATACGTTCGAGTGTTGAAAATTGTTTTAGAGAGGTATTTTTTATACTTTTAAAACATGTTGCTTAAAGTCTTGCATATTATATAATTATAATAAATACTAATTTTATGTCTTTTAAAATAGTCCCAAGGCTGTCTTGGAGTAACCGAAGCAGAGTTTGCTGGATGGTTAATGGAAGAGCCACCATTATTAACGTGGATTTCAACAATGAACCGGATGAAGTCAGCTGAACACGGTAGGTGATTTTTTTAAAACTTATCACCTATTCATCTCAATTGACGATTTTTCTTATCGTAAATAAAGATTTAAACTTTAGATATTTATAAGATAATTTTTTCAGTCGTTCACAATATTAAATGCTCCTCTTGCAAATCAACCCCAGTCGTTGGACCCCGATATTCTTGTTTAAGATGCGCTGGATATCATCAATGTCAAACATGTTTCTTATTTGGCAAAATATCAGGAAAACACAAATTAAAGCACCCAGTTCGTGAATATTGTATAAAGGTAAGATTTTAATAATTAAATATTATATTATTTTCTTTGATTATCTGATTTATTTTTTAACAATAACTTCAACTCTTTTAGACGACTAATAAAGAGGTCACGAAACTGATAATTGAATTAATACGAAACAAACTAATGCTGTGTCCAACTCGCTCAGTCATGAGTGCTTTAGAAGATTCTTCGCCAGATTTAGAAGTGTAAGTAACAAAATTCAAAACTTTACATTACTTCTGATACTTGAAGCTTAATTACTAACTTTATACTGTGTGCATTACTATACGATTTCAATATTTTCTTAGCAACCGAAGGAAAGCTTTGGATAGCGTTTCAGTGAGAAGTACAATCAAACGGAGGATATGCAATGATCCTCAAAAAGAGTTACAGTGCATAATAAGTCGTCTTGAAGAAGAAAACAGACAACTGCAGTCAGAACTACTAGAAATAAGTGGCACTAAAGTCGAGAGGCTGCAACAGCACCGGGTCGCCATTCAATCTCAGTTAGAGCGACTCAAAGTGTTAAAGGTAGGTTTAAACCTGTAATATTTAATTAGTCAAAGTACCTACAGTACCTACCTACATTAAAAAAAAACTTATGTGTCTTGACCCATATTTATGTCAGCGGGAATCAAAGGGTTAATTTAAAAAATTGGTATTCATTACAGAATCATCTTTTCGAACAAATTCCACCTGGTCCTAATTTAGTACAGAGTACTCCTATGGTTCAACCTTTATCCTCGCGAGTAACACCTCTCCCTCTGGCCTTTGCACTGAGTCCTATTATTCATCAAGGAAGCGTGGAACATCACGATGATGAAATACTTTATAGCCATAAAGAATCATCGAGCCGACAAACAACAGGCAGGATATCCACAGATTCTGCATTTAATGATTTGTCTGATCGTTCACGAATTGAATTAAGCACTTGGATTGGAGGTGAGATTTGATAACCATCAATTATAAAATATTTATATTTACAATTGTTTATTTTTTTTTATCGACAGGTGGCAAAAGTGATTTTACTCCACGTGATAGTGGATTTTCCCAGTGGTTAGCGCCTAAAGATGAAAGCAGCAATAAAGGATACAGGCTTACCGAAAAAACAATTTCCGACAGTAGTTATAATTCCAATTATTTTGCAGTCGGAGTTCCCCGCGATAGTACACTTTATTCTCTTCAGCGACCCGACAAGCATTCACAACACAGCAGTCTTCAAAATATTCAAGGAGATCTAACTGACATTTTGGATAGATTGCAAAACATGGTAGCCAACGATTGCTTACTCGATGGTATGTTACGTTCAAAAACGTCTTCTTTCAAACAAAATATATATAAAATTTATTGCATAAAATATAACTGAAATATTGATTTTTTCAGAGACTTTTAGCGCCGATAATAACTGTGAATTGAAACGTGCTGCGACTGAAATGGAAGATTTATTAACAGGATTAATTGAAGGTATGGAATCTCGGAAAACTAAACTCACAACGAACGTGTGAAACTTCTTATTCATACTTTCGTCATGGATTTTATTTATTCAGTAAATAGTCAAGAAAGTATGAAAATAATTTAAACAAATATATATTAATATAAAATCTGCGAACTGTCTGCTTATATATATAGAAAGCAATTGCATAATTTTCTAAATGTTTTGCAATCATGAGCTGCAAGCAGCTCCACGAGTGATATTTTTTCTATCGAAACTAGTAGTGCCTTGAATAATGCGCGCTGTTGTATCTAAGACCACTGTTTATATTTTATAAATTGACTGATAATGATATATGTATTATAGTCGTTGATATCAAATTTAAATCAATCATTATTGCAGTAAGTGACGATATCCTAATTTTATAAAATATATGTACAGAATTGTATTTTTCCTTTGATCATTGGCGGTAACTTAAAAGTGATTTTCGATTCATATAAATATTTAAAGCAACACATGCACAGTGATATAATTTTTTGAATCTTTCGCTGCCATTTCAATACTCAGCGCTTCGAAGTACGTCAGAATTTTTATACTTAACTTTATATATAAATACATCAAATAGATTTATAATTCTAGTAATACGAATCATGGAACCTCCTCCGACAATAAGCTATCTGTTAAGTATGGCACTTTGAGAACTCTTGAATAATGTAACTTTTCAGACGGCAAGTTGACAATCCATATGATCACACGTATACCTCGTACGTGCCACCATCGGACTATTTCGCTAAAAACAAAAATTATTAGTACAATCAGGATTTTTACTAATGTTTCATTTCGTAGCAAATACTTACGGGTTAACAACATCTTTGTGCAATAATATAGCTGATATGCCCAGAATGTAGTAAGTGAAGCGATATAAGGCCCAATCATAAATTATATCAACAAAAGTAGCCAATATATTTTTAAATGGATTAGAAAATCGTGCCACTGATGGTCCGTCCAATCCTGTATAATTCGTTGTCGAGAAAAATCTAGGCCTCCATGCCAGGCTCGATATTATTCGTGGTTCTTTTTTTCGTATCTACAGATTTTAAGACTTATATACTTGATATATTGTACTTGACATCACATTATGCCAGTAATAAATATCAATTTTCTATTAATAATTTTTGTTTTCTCTACCCACAATGAATGGTATATATTTAGAAACTCACCATATATATTACTAGAGGATTAAAGCTTGATACGATGGCCCTTCGATAAAGCTCAGGGTTTTTATTGAAGGCATTTATAATTATTTGCACTATTTCCAACCCTTTTTCTTTTATGTCTATGAACATGCGCTGGTTATTTCGTAAACATTCTTCAACTGCTTCGTCGAGCAAGGCGATTTTCGCACCGTTTGCAAACTTATTTCTTAAACAGAAAATAAATTTCTTGAACTATGGTAAATAAAAGTTCATGTTTCTATCTTTGCAACTAAGTTTAAACGTTCCATTCCTCTAAGAAAGATAGGTTTTCTCGAATATAAATCTAATTTTTCTTATAATATGCATGCACAACAAAATCCTTTGTTATATTTGAAAACGGTAAAGCTAAATGTGTACTATACCTAAGAGGATGATTGTGCGTTATATCTAATTCTTTCAGTTGATCCCATGTCATTTCTTTAACAACTCCTACTTGGCCAGTTAGTCTTTCAATAGTTAAATCGTGGAATATTATTGGAATGTTATCTTTTGTAAGGGATACATCAAATTCCACCACATTGCAGCCTTTTTCTTTACACTTGAAACACAAATGTAAAAATTAAAACTATAACACAGCATTATTTCTAAGATGATAGAATCCATAACCATTATATTAAGTTAAAGGACACTTTACTTTTACAATGTATAAAAAGAGAATGGATCCTCTTCTTAAACTCTAGAAACACGTCTGTAAAATCTAACCATCTCAAGCTCATTGATGATTCATTATTAAATTGAATAATTTTATAAGTTCAAATTTTTTATTTGGGATAAACGTTAATAAGCCCATATTAAACATATAAGATATATAAAATACATATACAGATCTCCAGGAATAAAGCACACACCCAAGGAATAGATTACAAATCAGACTGATCACAATTTGTACAAAAGTATGTAAATATTTTTTTAAATATTTTAAAATGGGGTAATTTCAAATCTCCGTACGACTGGTTACCCTGTATTGATTTATTAGAGGAAAAACTTAGGAAAAAGCATAAGTTTGTTAAAAGCGCATAGGGTTTACATTACGAAAAGCTGCTAAGCTGTTTTCTGGATAATCGAATCCTCCACCACGATGAGCCACCACTCGCATGCAGTTCTGCTCCCTGTTATCTTGGATGTCACGAATCAGGTCATCTTTCTTCAAATTGAGGAGATTCTCTCCAAGGACTTCTTTCACTATACTTGAATCGGGTTGTGGAATTCTTAGAAACCATAGTGCTGCCGTAAGGACTAAGGCACCCCAAACAAACCATGGCACAGAAATATAAAATGCGTTTACGAATAAAATGCAGGCAACTTCGAAGAAAATCCACATTAAAACACTGTTTAAGAACAGCTCTACTGTACTCCACATCACAAATGAAATACTCTGGGACCAATTAGAGTTAATTACCTAAGTTACGTTTTTCTCACGCGTTTCTGTAATAACTCATCTAAATGTTTACTAGGCCTCAATCACTCGATAGGACTTTAATTATTCGTGCATCAACTCATAATTCATTACGCGTCCTGAAAATTTATTTTTCAGGTTAGTATTAACTTTGTTTTAGGGTCACTTTTCTGAATGAATTATGAATTTGAATTAAGCTTTGTGACATGACATTTTTAGAATCAAGATAGTAATGGTGAATACCGAGAAATGCCACGGAAAAGTGTTTTTCCACTCAATTTATGTAATCTGTATGATAAAGCCGCTTCACATTTGTTTACTGTCACTTTGACATTTGAGACGAGACTGACATCACCCTTTTTTTATAGAGAGCAGGGTTGGGAAGTAACATAAACTGGTATCGAATTAATTTAATTGGATTTTGAATTGCGCGCTTAAAATTTTGATCAATGGTAGAATATCTCTAACGGTAAACTGGTAAACCAAAGCCATGCGCGCAGGTTACCTCATTTGAGAGCACTGATATATACATATATGTATATAGTCGAAACTCGGAACCACCTAGCGGACTGTCCTAGAACTGAATTCAGTGTTGCCAATTGCCAAATTGACATATATATATATATATACTATATTCTTACATCCATGATATATATATACATATCGATTGCACCACGCACCATCATTTGTGTACCACGTGCTTTAATTATAACCTTGTGTTTATGTCGTTTATATTGTGATACATATTTTCTGAATTTGAAGAAGTAAGAATGGATTTAGCTGTGGAAGACGGTCAATACAGTGATGCTGATGAAGATAACGTGAAGTATGACTTGATTTTTCTACAATTGTTTTTAAATCTTCTAAATAAAAGAATAGTTACTCGAAATCCTCCAAATAGCAAACTAACCTTTTACGAGTTGACATTGAACACATATTTCATTTCACAGATTAAATACATTTAATGGAGCACCAGCTTTTAAAGAACTACCGGCCGAGGAACTTGAAACCTTAAAACTCGATGATGACGAAGAAGAAGACAATTACGATGAAAGTGATTACGACTGGGACTACGAACAAGATATCACTGGTGAAAATATTAGACTCAAGAATTTTCGACAACAAGGTTCTAATTCTCAAACAGCATCTACCAAGATTTCCACATACCAGCCCACAGACAAGCTGTTTCATCGCTTTGCTAATAAAATTCACTTAGAGAAATACGAAGGACCGTCTTTGCCTAATCATGCAGCAAATGCTCTGATCGAAAGTGGCAAACGTGCTGATAAAGACCGTGTGCGAGTAAAGGATAAAAATGATCGTGCTACAGTTGAGCAGGTCATCGATCCTCGCACACGCAGAATACTTTTCAAAATGCTAACTCAGGGTATTATAAACGTGATGAATGGTTGCATTTCAACTGGGAAAGAGGCAAATGTATATCACGCCACTTCGAAAACCGGTGTTGATTTTGCTATTAAAATTTATAAGACCTCTATTTTACAATTTAAGGATCGAGACAAATACGTGAGTGGTGAGTTTCGCTTTCGTCATGGGTATTGTCGAAGTAATCCTCGCAAAATGGTACAGACTTGGGCCGAAAAAGAAATGCGCAATCTTTCACGATTAAAGCAAGCCGGAATTAACGCTCCTAGACCTCTTCAGTTGCGAAAACACGTTTTACTCATGACTTTTATTGGTCAAAATGGTTGGCCTGCACCAAAATTAAAGGATGTTGTTCTTTGTACCTCGAAATTGAGATCATTGTACAGAGAGTGTGTGGAAATGATGTGGAGACTTTACAACAAATGTAAATTGGTCCATGCTGATTTGAGTGAATACAACTTGCTCTATTGTGACTCATCCATTGTTGTGATTGATGTATCCCAATCAGTTGAACACGATCATCCTATGGCTACGGAGTTTCTCAGAAAAGATTGCACGAATATTACTGGTAATTTGAAATTTCTTATTTTACTGCACAAAAAGTAAAATGATTATTTTTTTCATAAAAAAGTAATTTCCTTTTTGTACTTTACAGATTTCTTTAAGAAAAAAGACGTAGCTGTGATGTCGGTGAAGGCACTTTTTACTTTTATCACTGATCCTACTGTAACAGAAGATAATATGGATGAATATCTCGATTTGGTATCAGAACAATTAACAAAAGAATCACAGCTATTAAATCCCGAGCAAGAAGTGGAAGAAGAAGTATTTAAACAAGCTTACATTCCTCAAAGGCTTACAGAGGTATAGTATATCAGAAAAGGCTTAAAACGATTTCCTTTCCTCATCTACCCTCTTCAAATAGTATCTAATTATTAAATTTTTATATGAATTAGGTCATTGACATTGAGCGAGACATAAATCTGGCTAAATCTGGAAAAGAGAACTTGATCTACAAAACTTTAGTAGGTCTAAAAGCCGATTTATCGACGCCAGCAATTGTTCCAGAAATTCTTGCCACCAAAGATCCTTGCAACAAATCCGATGACGATGATGGCATTAGTAATAGTGATGAAGACGATTCGGATAATTCAGATCTTGAAAGTAGCTCCGATAATGAAGACAAAGCATCCAAATTTGTAAATGCTGCGCGTCCGCGAAACGAAACTGCAGAAAGTAAAAAGGTACGTTATATAACTTAGTGCTTTAAATAAACTGTTGCTTTAAATAAAAACTAAATACATATATCCCTTTCCCGGATCTAGGCTCGGAAAAAGGCAGTCAAAGAAGAGCAAGCAGAAAAAAGAAAGACTAAAGTTAAAAAGCATCTTAAAAAGAGGAAAGAAAGAATTGCAAAGAAGAAATAGATACAACATCCACTGCATAAATTATATAATAACTATAATAATCGAAGTAAAATGTACATAGATATACTGTGTCACCTGCATTTTGTTATTACTTTTCATTAACTCAACAACTTGTATATCTTGGAAGCTTTGAGAAAAATTAGAATTACAATCACTAGTAAATATACCATCTTTTATTTTTCATTAACACACAGTACTTTAATAACAACGGTTTAAAGATACGAAAAACGCAACAGATACTATAAACATAAAATAAATCCTCTCCTAAATCCAATAAGCGTAATGAACATACATACAAAAATCTAAACAAATATTAGAATTAATAACTTCTCTTTGGTAATTCAATTGCATACATAATTGTATTATGCTACAGTATAAAATAGAAACTGATTAAAACAAATTGATCGAATTATTTTAGACGACTTAGTATCGTATGGATGATTATAAATTAAATGACAATAAGCTAAAGTAAAATATACTTATAAAGTTAATTAAGATCTGGGGATATTAAAGGAGGATCATGTGTATCCAACATAAGTATCTGCTCATTATTACTATTTTTTTCTTCAGCCTCATAATCGCAGTCATCCTCCGCTGAAATTTGTGAACCAAAGGATTTGTACTGAAAGGCAGATTGCGATAAATCCACCTCCACAGGAAAGAGTGTATCTGATGAAAGTAAATCTTTGGTATTAGCGTAATATTCAGCTAAGCCTGAAGCAAATTTCTGCAATTGCCACACAACATCTTGAACATGTTTATTGTCCAATAGTTCTAATTTTACAAGAACATCCGACCTAAGTTTTGCGAATTTTGCTCTAGCCTCTTGCCGACATCGAAGTATCAAACGGTACTCGTAATTTCCTGTTTCTACACGATAAAATGGTTCCTGAAGTACAGCGTAACTTTGTTCCTCATCATCTAGTTCTTTGACTTTCAGGCAATATGATAGATATTCGAATTTTGCATCCGCATATTTACTGATTGTCAAGCGTGTATCTGGAATCGCCTTATGAAGATATGTTCCCAAGTCACTCAAAATTGGCTTCAAAGCTTTGAGCATAGCCACTCCGAATTTTTCCATCTGTCTGTGTTGGTCACCGAATTGTCTAAAAGCTTCACTGGCTCGTGGTTGAGGTTCTCGAACTCCAATAGCTGCGAAAGCGTCGCCAAAAACTGCAAGTTTAATTTTTTTTTAGAATTAATACTTGTTCTGTGAAAATTTAAAAAGGATAGTCAAAAAAATAAAAATCTCACCTTTATATATTTGTGTGAGATCGAAGAAGGCATGCAGAGTCGCCTTGGCATGGGAAAGTAAACCCCTGTATAAATTTTCTGTTCTTTGTAAAGCCATTAACCTTTGGACTAGTGCATCATTGCAAAGAATTGCGCGAGAGAGCCCTAAAGCATCAGCAGTAGCGCTTCCCATACCTTCAACCAATCTGTGTTTTACCTAAAAAATAAATAATTTCATAAAGAGTTTATTGAGATTTCATAAATTATTTAAATTTCATAAATCATTAATGAATTGTACCTTTTTTAATGCAATATCTAGAGTGTGTCCTTGTTTCGGATCTGCGTGTAATTTGTTGTAGTTGATACTAACTTGCGATTCGCAAGCTTGTATCATCTTTGCAACTTCTACTTTTGTTTTTCCTCTGACTGAAGCTCCATTTACAGCCACAAGTTCGTCTCCAGCTTGAAGTGTGCCATCCACGGCAGCCGGTGTGTTATCAAAAATTTGTACTATGTAGAGGCAAGGACAAAGAGGAGCACCACCTCCAATGCTGATGCCAATCAGATTACTGCTGTCCTTTTGTATCACGATATTTCCAGACGTGATTGTCATGCCCCTGTTAAAAAATTTGAATTTCGATATAGATAATATGGAAAGAAGATTATTCAGCTGTCCATTTTCCTACAATTTAATTACAGTAAGAGACACGATTAATATTAGTAATTTGCAAATGCTACACGCCAAAGTATAATAAGACATTTAAGAAGTAAACGAAGAAAAAGAGAAAGACTTAAGTAAAAAACGTGCAAAAAGCTATAAAATCTACCTTAAATTGTGCACCTTAAACTTTTTTGATTAAAATAGTACTGTCTGATCACAAATGTTAACAAGAGATAACTTACATCTGGAAATGTGGAGGCATTGGTGCCGTATCAAACTGATCGAGTTCGATCAGTTGAATGTCTGGTCTAATGATTCCAGAGCAGCGAACAATGAATTGAAAGATAATTCAGAAAGCCAAAAGAAAAGAGAGACTCGAATAGAGTTTATAAATGTGAAGTTGATTAAGAAAAAATAGTGCATACATGCGGTCTTCCATCATGGCCAACTGATGCAATTCGACGCTAGCGGAAGGTACGGTGGTCAGAGAATTTGGAATTTGGGATTCAGACAATCCATTACTGCTTGCGTTAAATGCAGTTTCCACAGATTCGACCGATAAAATAATTAAAACGTTCCATCACGGTAATGAAGCATGCAGAGTGCAAAAAGGAAAAGCACATTGAAACTGTAATGAAGCAAATCAAAACAATAAAACATCTAGTTTAAGATCCTAAGGAACCAACATTTTATCCTCCTCGAAGAAGAAATCATCCTCGTAGTCCATTTTGAAAGATAAAGTTGTCAGCTCTTTCCTGGAAAGTAAATTTATATTTAGAAATAAATTCTTTCTTTCTATTTTAATAAACTAAAAAATTTACTAGACTGTTTCAGCAACCTCTTTGCTTATCATTTCAGTAAAGCACGTACAACTTCCAAGGTTAATGATAAAAATGTTATAAAGAGGAAACCGATAAAGATTCGAGAAGGTTGGTGCGGTGAACGTCAGCTCATGTTAGAGAATATTTTTATAAGATATCTAATCATTAATTTACTATTGTCTCTTAAAATTCAAAATATAACTATAATTATTATCTCCCTTTCCACACCACAGGAACTTTAACATGATTAACATTAACACATCGGCTCACATACATATGTGCCGAAAAAATCAATACTTATAGTACACTGATAAACCCGATTAACCTCTATATAATATGAATATACATTATTGGCTTTATTGTATGACTTTAAATATTATTTAAAAATAATTTGCTTTTATTTATTATTATGTAACAATGAAATTAATTTAATGCATATGTTTATTATAATTAATATGAAACAGGATTTGCTGACATGTTATCAATATATAATAAGATTTATTTTAATAAAAATTTTATTATTCTAGTGAATAATAAATATTATAATTTAATTAATTACCTTCTAGGGTTTAAAAAGACTTATATAGAATTTACAGCGGACTTTTTACGCGCTCAGGCTCTTCACTGCTTGCACGCGTGTTTATTTATTTGACAGATGACAGATTTGACCGATTTCACAAAAAGGTTATGGTGAGTCCGCTTTGAAAACACAAGTTAAGCAAAGTTTCGCGCGTGGGTGGTAACTGATAGTCTCTTCTTTTTTTATTCTAAAAAGATCATACGATCTTCTTTGATGTAAAATAAAAACTTATTTTTAATTTTCATTTATCTATGGGGGGGGGGGGGTTGAAACCCTCCTTGCGTACGGCCCTGGAAAATACAACCTTCTAAAGTTAAGCAATCATGCGCACGGTTAGTACTCGGATGGGTGACCGCTTTGAAAAGCCCCTGCATAAGAGCAACCCATCAGCCTTCCGTGCAACGAATAGTGGCCCCAACTGGAGCCCCGTACTCTACTGCGCGAATAGCAACCAATCAGATACCCAGTACAACGCATGCGCGACATATTGCTTAACTTGAGAACTTGTATTTTCATACATATATGTATACAAATTTTCAGCGCGCTATGTAAAATTCTATTCCTATAGGAATAATGAAAAAAAAATAATAGAGGGAAAAGTGGATGGATTTGCATAATATGAAAAAGTTTTGAAATTTTATTTTAGTTAATTTATTAAGCAGTGAAAGTAATTTTTATCATATTTATCAAAAGTAAAAAAATGTATAACGTTTAATGTTACATATACATCACCTCACAAACAATATTATATTATCGGTATTATAGGCTAAACATCTTTGAATAGATATAATGTAATAACTTTTTAACAACTAAAACTATCTTACCTATATTGAACATTAAAACTTGCAGTTTTATACGAAATTTTTCTACGGGATTTTTTTTAAATTTTTACTGATCTATTATGAGAGACGCTAGCAAGTGCACTTAAGCGTGAAGTTTCTACCTCACAGGAAACGGTTAAATAATAATATAAGGACATAAATTATTTTAAATAATTAACACTAAATTTGTCCGTAAAAAATAAGTTTTAAGTACAATGTACGGCTTTGCGTGAAAAAATTTTCGTCTTTTATTAAAATTCCAAAGATAATTAAAATTCAGCCCGCTCTTAAATCTGAACTGATGAACTTCGTTGAAGGTCACCTTTATTTTTATGATTGAGCCAGCAACACAAAAAAAAACCGATTTACTATAAACTGCAGAGCAGAGTCTAACTTTTTTATGAATTTTCGAGCTTGGATGTGCCTAACACCTTTTTTGGCTGGCTACCTGGTTGTTGCAGCAGTAGATCACTTCTGTCCAACAGTTTCTCAAGTTCTTCCTCAGTAAACACTGGTTTAAAAATTAAGATGTAATTAGTTTTGAATGATAGAAAGTAATTTAGTGAAAGGGATTAAATGTAATTTAATAAGAAATTGAAAATTAAAATAATGTGAATAAAACTAACCATCTTTTTCAGAGGCGACGACTTGGTTATCGTTTGATGTAAGAAGCTGCTTCAGGTTCAAGAGATTATCTCTGTTGTTTAGATTGAAGCCGATATCCTTCTTTGAAATTACTATCTTCTCTAATTTACGCTTGACATCAGCACGCTGCATGATCTTTTCGTCGATCGTGCCCTTTGTACATAATTTGTAAACTACGACTGGTTTCGTTTGACCTATTCTGTGACAGCGTGCCATAGCTTGGATGTCAACTTGTGGATTCTAAAAAGTTAAAATTAAAGATTTCAAAGAATATATTTAATAATTATTATAATCCTAAGTGTTTGATATCGACTTTTGTTAACTTTTTATAACTTAATAACTGACTACAAATAAAAAGAATACTAACCCAGTCACTGTCATAAACGATGACTGTATCAGCACCAGCGAGATTTAATCCGACGCCTCCAGCCCTTACGGATATTAAGTATAAGAAGATATTCGGATCATTGTTGAAGAGGGTAATGTCTTCTTTCCTCTTTTCGATGGGAGTAGATCCATCGAGTCTCTTATACTCATAATTTCTCATAGACAAATAGTCTTCCAAGATGTTAAGAATCTTCGTCCAAGTCGAGAACAAGAGAATCTTGTGTCCCCTTTCTTTAAGTTTTGCTAACATTTGATCGAGCACCATAAGCTTTCCAGAAGCTTTGATCAATTTGTCGTCGATCTTTGGTAGGCCAACTGAATCCCGTGGACAGTGAACTAAATATGGATGGTTCACAATTTTCTTATACATCGGTACTGGAACAAAAGATAAAATTATAGAAGATTTTGCAATATATTAAATTTATACTTATGTCCTTAATTTATAAAATGTATTTTGTACTATTTTTGGAATTATTTAAATTAGAATCATACTCAAAATTAAACAAACAACAAAACTTACTTCTTTGACCAAACGTAAGGTGGAGGAAGAATTCACGATTTCTCTCATTCACGTCTGAATATTGTTTCCACATCTTCAAATCTTCGAGGTCACCGGTTGAATATTTATGCTCATCATTTTCGTCAAAGTCATCCGTGATTTCGCTACTCGGCAGAGACATGCCATCGTTATCCGAAGAATCTTTTTCAATCATTTCTTTAACTGCCGAAACTTTCAAAGTATTTAAGGAAGAAGACTTATTCATGCTTTTTGTGTTGGCAAATTTGCTTGAAGTTTTTTTGTTCATCTTGTCTTTGCTTGCACTGCTTACAGACAAGATCTTGTTATCTTTCTTGAAATTTTTAGAAGAATTTAGCGTCTTGCTGCTAGTAGCAGAAGTTCTAAGAATCGTGGATTGGCAACCCATATTTTTTTCACGATGTGAGCCCTCAGTATTAAAGCAGTTTGCCGATAATTTTTTATCCATAGTTGACCTTGGATAATTATCTTTTTTTTTTTGCTGTATATCAACTTTCATTTTATTCATGTTACAAACAAGCGAATTTTTTGAGCCAAACTCATCTATACGATTAAGATTTTCAAAGCTGGAATTGCACGAAGGAGCTGGATCATAAACGTTGGTCATCAATTTGTGAACTGTCACATCAGTGTTTGTTGAATTAGATGGTTTCTCACAATTGGATTTAGATTTAGTCTGTAAAGCACCTCCAAGATTGAAGAAATTGGTCCAAACAGCCATCTTGTCATCTGAGCTGCTCGCAGTTTCCAGTGGTAACATATTTAATTCGTCTGGATTTGGTTTCCATTCAACGCTTTCGTTGCTCGCAAAACTTGTGCCACTCGAAGACGCTAAATTCTGCAAGGTACTGTCAGTACTTTTTTGTAAAGTGTTAAAATATATTGAATCGATGCTTCTTTTAAGGACACATTTTCTCTTGGGTCTTACGCCATCAACATCGACGATGAGCGGACTTTCGTCAATCTTACAGAGAGTTTGGAGATCCCAATTCAGAACGGCTTTGTACAAGTCACTTTGCAATACCGTCAATGGAGCGTAAACAATTATCTCTTTCATAGGAGGAATATCTAAGCAAACATCTGCCTTTATACGTCTGAGCATAAAGGGTTTCAGGATTTCACGAAGAGATGCAACAACTTTTTTCTGTTCTTCTTGTTGCAAAAACTTCATAGTGCCTTCCTCATTTTGTAATTCCTTAACGTCGAACCAGGACTCAAAAACTGCCAAGTCATTGAAGATTTCAGGAAGGAGGAAGTTCAGCAAAGACCAGAGCTCAGCCATGTTGTTTTGCAGTGGCGTACCGGTCAGCAGTAATCGGTTCATTGACTTCAGATTTTTTAAAATCCTATGAAATGAAGTTTAATTTAAAATCGTAACATTAATTTATAAAAAAAAGAACATAAGAAACGATTTAAACCTATCTAAAAAATATAGAAATGAATTTACAATCAACGTACTTGACTAATTGGCACTCAGGATTCTTAATCCTTTGACCCTCATCGATCACGATGTATCTCCACGTTTGCGTCTGAAGAAACGATTTTTCCCGCAAAGGTACTTCATACGTAGTAATTACGATCGGTTGCATTTTATATCCATTCTCGACGAGATACTTCTTTATAATCTTCGACCGAACTTCATTTTTTTCCTTACGGTCGCCATGCAATAAAACCACAGGTAACTGTGGTGCGAATCTTTGAAATTCAAGTAACCAATTTGGAATTGTAGAGAGAGGTGCTACAATTAGATATGGACCACCCTGGCGTTTTTCTATTAGTTCACAGAAAAGTGCAATGACTTGAACCGTTTTCCCAAGACCCATTTCATCAGCCAATATACCGTTCAATCCATTTTGATGTAGAACGTTTAACCACTTTAAACCCTCTATTTGGTAATCGCGCAGTTCTCCATTAAAGTATTTTGGTGGTGTGAATACTACATCTTCGGGTGTTGCAGCTACTAATGTATCTTCTACTTCTTTGCCATTTTCTATGGTTACTTCTAAACTAGATTGAAGACTATTATCTTCAGAATCTTCTTCTGAAGTGACTTTTTTTCGATTTCCTCTGTCCCGCAGTCTGCTTTTAATCTGCAAAATATTTTATATTATTAAAGTTATTATTAAAATCATTGTTATTTTACATCTTTTACATCTTCTACGTCTCTCACCTTTTTTACTTTTTCTACCTCTTCCAAAGAAGATTCGAGACTATCGTCTTTATGATCTTCTAGAGAGACCTTTTTCAGATTTCTTCTGTCTCGTACTCTACTTGAAATCTGTAAAATATTTGTTTCTTGTTATGAAAATCATCATCTTATTATTATATATCAATAAGAAATGGTCAAATATATTTTAATATTTTAAATATTATTAAACAATGCAATTATTTTATACGTACTCTGCTGGTTACGAAATCTTTCAAATCGTGTTCCTCTCTTGATCTCAAGTTCATCCTAAGTCTTTTAGACGGTGGAGAATTTTCCTTCGGTGTAATTATTTTATGCTTGGTTCCAATCTTTTTCGTTATTGCCTTAGTAGTTGATGCCTCTTTTGCTGGCAATTTTCTCTTCATTAATTTTGTTGAAGTTGAAGGTTTTTCTTTGGAGTCATTATTCTTATTTAAAATTAAATTAGCGTAAAATTGACTCTCGTCAAGAAGGTGCATTAAACGTTTGTATCTTCGTTCAGATTCCTCGCGTTGATATTCTTCATCGGCTAGCCGCTTTTTCTCCTTTTCTTCTGCAAATTTTCGCTTTTTCTCCCTTTCTTCAGCAAGTTTCCGCTCTTTATCTTGATTTCCTTGAGACAGGAAAGAAAATACACTCGGCTGGGCATCTACGGATGCAGACCCTGGCTTTTCTGAGTTGTTGTTTGAAGCAGCGGGTCCTATGAACCATAATACCTTATATATATATATACATATACATTTGCTTTCAAAAGATTACATTAACATTGAAATTATACCAATTTATTAAAACTCGGTAAAAACATCGTAAACATTTTTTCAGCGAAAAAAATATAAAAAATATTGTAAATATATACTAGAACAAATAAAAGAAGGCGAATGAATCAAAATGGTTGAGTTCGGTGGAAATAAAAAATAATAAAATACATATTTGTAAAACTAGAAAAATTTCAGATCGTGGACTTATTTTACCACCTCTAAGAAAATTGTTAATTCCGATTTAAGCAACCTATTGACATGAAATTAATTATAGTATAATTAAAATTGAAATACCTGTAACAGAGTCGGCTATGCTGGAAAACCCAGAGTCTTCTGCCTGATCGAGTTTTACCGGACTGACCATATTTCTATTATTCGTTGATTTCGGCGCAATAAAATGTTCTCCTTGCTCCATGTTTGCGTAAAATTATCAGAAAATAAGATCAATAAAGATCAAAGAAACCGTGATACTGCAACCAAATTTATCCTGTTCTTTATATGAATCACAATAAAATTATGTACCAGGAATGTTCGGTCACTTTGGTCACCTCCCTCACCACAACTTCAACCCTTCTTTACCAAGAATCATGACAAATTTTTGACAGTTATCAACCCGAAAAAAAGAAAATCAAATCAAAGATTTAATTTAAGTAAATTAGGTATATGGAGAAAAAAGAAAGGACACTTCACGCGTGTGAGTTTTAACTCGTAACTCGTATTAATCAGTCCGTATCCACCTGTTTCGGTTCCCTATTTTGCAATTGGATGAAATTGGACTTTAAATTCCTCGTTCCTATTGTCAGACCAATCAGAGGAAGACTCGCTTGGCGCCAATTTAAATTTAAATTTGAAATGCACTGTAATTTAATAACTGAAGATTTATAACAAAAATGTAATAAAATGTTAGGTATATATAATTATATATTTATAATTATCAAGTCAAATTTTTTGATTATAACTGGCTTTTATTCAGGATTTTAATTAAATAAATCTATGATAAAAAAGATTCACCATTATCACACACTAACATTTTACTCTTAACATACACCAATTATTTATAATTCATTCTTTTATAATTTGTATACACATACCACAGTTTCTTACAGACATCGCATCAGATTTGCAGTCAATTCTGAATCGCCACAAGCCAAAATCAGCTAAGATACAAAGGAACTTGAGTTTCACAAGAAAATTTCTTTAGAATTGTATCAGTGTAAAAATGATCATTATGTGATTTAGAAATGTAAGGAGAAAGGAAACATGGTATGAACTGTAAAAATATGTAATTTCCATACCTAGTTTTATATTATAAGGATAAGTTTTCATCTTTTTATAATAAAAAACATAAATGTAACATACATTTTTTTTAAACAAATCTTTGCATTAAAGACTGCTTTGCATCATCATAATCTCAAAATGAGAATATAAAATAGTGATGTAAAAAAAATATGATATAAGTATCCTGATTGAAGTTTAAATATTGACAATAACGTTTTGATAAATAATGTTAGGTATTTGCAATGCTATTCAAGTACCTTTGAAACTTAGTCTTTTCTGATGGTTATAGGTTCATTAATTGTCAACTCCCGATTTATCTTTGGTCCGAAGTGATCATAAGGATTTTACGTACATAGTTATCAAACTATATTTAATAATGCGAGATCGCAACGGACATTGAGCTGATCGCTGAGAGCATTTTCGCATTACATAAATATATTTGTAAACAATTGAAAATGAACTCGTATTGATGACACTCTCGGGATGATGAAATATACACAGTTGTTACTTAGTCTAATATGCACAATTATTGCCCCAAGACTTGACCTGGGCCCCAATTGTAACCGAACATATTCCTAGCTTGTGGTTGTGCTTGGGGTCCTGGTGTTCGTGCAGTGGGTGCAGTTCCGAATCCTCTGATGCCTCCTCGTTGCGGTGGGAAATAGTTTTCCAGAAATTGGGGAGTGTTCAGGAGATCTGGGCCACCGAATTCCTGGGGATATTTAAACTTGAAGAAAAAGTACAGGTGACCGACTAGAATACCGACTAGTTCCAGCATTCCACCTCCAGATATGATAAGATTGAATCCAAACAGCACCCAAGGCAAGTACATCGCTTTGAATTGGGTCCCTGGTGAATAAAAAATTACATTTGTAAGACAAAATAATAAGAGTATGCAAAGGATTAATTCTAAAACTTTGGAGATACTTACCGAACCAGAAATTAACTATGACATCTTTATTCAATTGGCACCAAATGTAGAGCACACTCAGAACCATAGGATCCATTAAAAGAGGGAATTCGCCAATAAGACTGGCAACAACACAGCATACCCAGTTAAAAAGTAACATAAACAGGTAATCGGCTGGTCTACCATCGTATTCTCCTCGTTCTAGCCTCAATGAATAATTGTAGAGAAAATAACAATTAATCATGAAATGAAAACCAGTCGCTGGACTAAGAGGATAGTAAAAAACACTTGTGACTGCTCTCCAAATTTCAAAATTATGCACGAAGGGATCATATAGTAGGACCAATGTATACGGATTCACGAGACCAAATCTGCCGATTAACGAAAGGCACCCGGTCAAGAGTAGCCAATATCTCGTGAATATTGGCAAAGATTTAAACCAGTCACCTACATCTGACATTTTTGCTATTTTTCGACTCGGAAGGTTTCAAATGGTTTCAAAATTGCGTACTACTAATCACTGACGTGTAACTTTCCTACTCCTTTGCCTCCGATGACTTGTAGACATTATAGGTTAAAGCACTAACTATGAAGTTTTAAAGATGGGCCAACCCTACAACTGTAATCAACCTAAAGTCAGTTCATACCTTGTAATCTCCACCAATGAAAAGAAGCGTTTTTGGACTTACTGCTACTGCGTCTGCGCAGGGATATTTATATGGGAGCGCGTCCCTTCTCTCGTGCATTTTCTCATGAGAAAAGAAATGGCGGACTCAAGCAAGATCATGTGCTTGCATTTACCTAGTGGACGTTCCGGCAGTCGGTCACATGTCTAATAATCGTGTTAATACTAGATCGTATTGTGTTTATAACCATAAATGTGAACTATTACTCATTGGAGTTACTGATTAAAATTGAACTTTTTAAGTGTAAGTGTTCGCCTTGTGAAGTTAGGACTCCGTATTGAGCCAAGAGTTCGAAGACCACAAGGCACAAACACCGGACCCTCATGTTTCTTCGTCCACCTCACATTTGATCATTTTCGTTGGAAATGGATGTCAACATGGACTTAAAATACAAGGTAAGAGAAAAAAAATTCATAAGCTTTCCACCTGAGGCAAAACATGTTTTTCACTAAGGTAGTCAGGTCGCCTTCATTACGAGATCGTTTGAGGTTAAACCTTGACTTGTCGCTCATTATAATTAGAATCGCTGCCGGCATTGTTAATTATGTAATTTCTCCTTACAAGTAGGTTCTCGATAGTATTTTTGTCCGTTAACGTATCACCGGTTCCACTTGTAATGGCAACACAAGCTTGCATTTAGGTTACATGGTACTTTGAACATATAGCATCAAAGTGATTGGCAAAAAAAAAGCATGACTAAAAATGCGTCTCTTGAATCAAATGCAGTGAGATTTGGAACTTGTTTTTTTTACGAAAACCATGAAATGATTTATAGTTTGTGTGCACTTTTAACGTAGATGGAAATATAATTATGCATTGTCATTTGGGACATGAAGCGATGCTATATTTTTGCAACTAAGATAGTATATTTAATAAGTGACCTATATATATTTTCATAGCGACAGTATTTTCTATTCATAAGAGTTTTTCAATATCGAGTGAAAAAAAGATTACGATACATGGAATATATCATGTGAATTATTAATAATTTATGTGTTTATTTATTGTTGATGAGTTCATAATAAAGTGATATCGTTCAATTTATTATACGCACAAACCTGTTTTAGTACAGTCTGATGTACTAAACCTGTTTTAAAGTATATCAAAAAAATTGTAAATTATGTATAAGAAGTTCGCAATTTTAATATTTATACAATTAAAGCAAATCTATTGTAGAACGTTCGAAAAATCCGGCTTTTCAGATAACATCTAAGCTCATAGGCAAATATACAATACATACAAGGATTATCTTTTCTCTACTTCAGGTTAGTCATTTCCATTCATTTCTCTAACGGATTGACCCAGCTGAGTCATTTCAATTCATTTCTCTAATGAACTGACCTGAAAGTGCTACAGAGAAAGAATAATCCTTGTACCTGATATACGCCCAGGCGCAAAGATCCCCAACGACATTGCTACCTCGGAATTAAATGTAAATAAATAAAAAAGCTAGAATTAAAATAGAATTAATTTAGGGAAAAGTAGAAATAATCTTCGCCTCAAAATACTCAGACTTAGGTCTGACTACCGCGCGGCGAAGACAATTTCTACTCACTCGGGTAAAACATCGCGAATGGGGACTCAGAAGCGCGGGTATCGAGGAAACGTCCTCTGCGCATCTCCCACCGAAAGAGTTCTTCCCTCACCATCCAAACCCTTTAGGCCCCAAGGATATAAAAAGGCCCGCACGACGAAAAATCGTCAGAATGGTTGGAGGCGGATTCCGCCTCTTGACCAGCTGAACTCTCCGGCATACCGGTAGTTTTCAGCACAACGCCTGACTGGCATACCAGTAGGTGCATCACCCGGACGGCATACCGCTCGGCATCGTTCCCCCTCACGCCTCACTGGCATACCAGTAGGT
>UCOH01006120.1:0-30544 GCA_900474275.1 Synergus japonicus
TCTATATATATATATATATATATATAGAAGTTTGAAAGAGTTGTCAAAAGGATTTTTCAGAGATTTTATGTGAATAAAGTTTCGAACGTTCAAATGAACGAAATATTTTTTAAAATTATATTTTATCCAGAAATATTGTGCCAACTAAAAATAACAATCAGGATTACATGTTTATTTAATTATTTATTATTTTCAATGTAAATTAATCAATATTTAAAAACTTTTTGTAGTTACAAATACAATCAATACAAAAATTCGTTCATTTGAACGTTCAGAACTTTTCAATCATGAGATTTTTAGAAATTTCTATAGGTTTCACAAGATTTCAAGACACCTTAAAGGATTTTATCAAATTTTAAGTGACTAAGGGATTTCAAGAGATTTTAGTGATAAGTGATATAAGGAATTTAATTGGATATCAAAAGAATTCTATTAGGGAGTATAAAAATTTATAAAAGATTTCGAAACATTTTAAGTGATGATTTTATGAAATTTGAAAGTATTTATTCTAATTAGAATCTATATTAATGTGGTAAATCAAATAAAATCCTATAAAATTCCTTAATTATTTGAAATTGCTTGAAATTCTTTAAAAACTTTTAAATCATCTGTAAATGTCTTGAAATTGTTTAAAAACATATGAAAATTCCTTGAAGTTCATTAAAATCTGTTAAAATATCTTCAAATTTTCACGAAATATTTTGAAATCTCTTTAAAATTCTTAAAATTCGTTTTAACCAGTAAAAATGTCTTGAAATTTTTGTAAAATCTCTGAAAAAAATCTGTGGATAACTGTTTTGAACTTTTTTCAACTACGAGCAATTTTGGAAAATTTAGAGGAAATTGAAAAAGATTTTTAATGATTTTAAGAAATTTCAAGCGATTTTATAAGATTTCAAAAGTTATAGAAGGATTTCAAGAGATTTATAGTAATTTTAAGGAATTTCAAGGGATGCTAGGATTTTTTTATTGATTTTAGGAATAAAAAAAAAAATTTTCCTAAAATCAATCAAAATTTACCCTAATCAAAATTTATCATCTCTTGAAATTCCTTAAAATTAATATAAATCTCTAAAAATCCTTTTATAATTTTTGAAATCTTGTATAAAATTGCTTGAATTTCCTTAAAATTATTTAAAATCTTTTGCAAATTCCTCTAAATTCTCTAAAATTGCTCCTAGTAACTAAATAAAAATTTTGGTTTTCTTGAACAGTGGAAATTATTTTTTTTTTATTATTCCAATAAATAAAAGAAAAATCGTCAGATCAGATATCTGAAACTTTACCCCAATAAAGAAATAGAAACATCTTTTGGAAAAAAAATCATCTATAGTTGACAGTCGAGAAAAGAGGGGGAAAGTTTTTATTTTAGTTGAGGTGCATATCATCTTTTTTTGACCATCTGATTCAGAAATAGAAACAAAAAAACCAGAAGGGAAAATTTGATGCGGGTAATTTTCAAATTGCAATTTTTTCGCATCGAAACAAAAGACGGTAATATTTAGAATAATATTTACCTTCATTTACGGTAATATTTAGGATAATATTTATCCTGATTTACCCATCTGAGGGTAATTTTTGTTGCCCGTAATATATTTACCATGAAATCGGTGTTTAAATATTATACTTCGTTTTTTCTGTAACGTTTTCAATAATTGAAGGATATAAGCGGCCTTTAAATGTTTCAATAAACAATTAAAGATTTTAAAAAATTTAAAAGTTAAATTGAAACTACGCAATTTTTTGCTATTCATTTTTGAATCATAATAGATAAAAATACAGCACAATGGAATCTTGAATCAATAAAAGAACATACGATATTTAATATTACTGTTCGATTGTTTCTAAAACTCTTACATAACTACCACTTTCCATTGCTCTTCACGTCAGAAAATTTGAAAAGCAGCTATATCTGTTCCTGAAGGTTTTCATATTCAAATGATATACAATGTGAACGACATTATTATTATTATTATATATATATTGTTATTAAAATGGGATAAAGTCGGATAAAATTCAGTGAGACAATAAATTCTATTTTCAGAATTGATACGAAAAGTTCTTAGTTTCCTCTGTACTTACACTATAATTAAAAATCTGAAAATCTGAGGGATGGACTTATCAAGCTCAAGAATTCACGAGTTGGAAACAGAACTTTCGGAATTTGCGAAAAAATTGGAAAAAGATAAAGAAAAGTCGAAGAAGCTCGAATTGGAGATAAACCAGGTGAAACATTTGTCTACCATCAAAAATTGTATTCTGAAGTCGGAAAGTCAATTTGTGGAGGATTCACGTGCCAATTTAAAAAAAATCCACGAAGATTATCAAAAATTGTCGAAACAGTCAACTGTCCAGTTTCTTCAATATACGATCATGGATAGACTGGAAGAACTTTATCAAGAAAAAGAGAGGCTTCAATCACAACTGGAACACTTAAAATTCAAACGCAGTACTGAAGAAGCAAAACTAGAAGAGATAAAGTTGAAACTTACAACTCAAAATGTTGGTTTTTTTACGCATTTTCAGTAACGATTATAAAATTCGAACTGCAATCTTTTCAAAGGATGAAAAATTAATTAACAATATCAATTATTTCAGAATAAAAAAAGAGCCATGATTCTGAAGTTGAAGAAAAATTGTGAAAAATCTGAAGCTGCTAGAAGAGAAGCAATGGCAAAGCTAATGGAACTGAAGAATAAACAACAGAAGTTTTAAGTTTTAACTCAGACTTCGATAAATTTCGAGATAAATTTGAATCGTCGTATCGTAGAAGAGGATATACAATTTTTTGCGTGAAACGCGAATCCTGAGAATATAAAAATTATAATTTTAAAAATATTTTTTGATAGGCAAGAAAAATAATTACTTTAAACCAAAATTCCCAAAAATGAAAGTTCAAAGAAAATTTTCAAGTGGCTTAAGAAGCAATTGCGCTCGAATAAAAAAATTTTATACCCCCTTTTACGATAAACGGATATCTATCAAGATGAAGGAATAGAATTTGCTACTATTCGATAATTTAATGGAAAATCGATTGGGAAATTATTTTCTTTCTTATTAATAACGTGTCTAATCATTATTATGGAAATACTATTATAATTAACGTTATTTTTTTTAATATAGAAGGGTTTTGTTGTTTCATTTGTCAATAACATAGTTTTCAGCGAATTTTCATAAATATTATAGTAAACTGTTGTATCGATGCTTGATAACGCTTTTATAGTTCTGTATAGCACGACGGTTGGTAATATCGATTTCATCCGGAAACTTGTTCAGCACGAACCTTTTCTATAGGACAACCAGGTAGCGCTGGCATTCCCTTAAATTAATTTTTGTCCTTTCAAAAATTTTTCGACCCTCTTCAATAAATAGTAATTATGTAACCATAAGATAAAAATGATAATTTCCCTATCTTAATTTGACTAATTAATAAAAATTCTCCAAACATAAGTCAATCATAATTGAGTCACTATGTCAGGTCCATAATGATTTTTACTAATTTTTCAATGAATTCAACTGATTTTTTAGTGACTTAGACTAATTTTTCAGTGACTTCGCCTGATTTTTCAGTGAATTAGACTGATTTTTTAGTAGTTTTTTACTGATTGATCAGTGTTACTATAAAAACAAATATTCACGTTGATACTAATCAAATTTCGATGAAATCGGTATCTGAATTTAACAGAAAACATAAACTTTACCCAGAATTTTTTTTTCAAAAATAACTAGCAAAAAAAGGAACCTGTATCTGCATCGACATCTCAATTGACTCTGTTGGTTAACATCCGCTAATGAATTCTCGAGAAAGGTTACGGATCCCATATTACGAAATTAGTTTGAACCACCGGCCGGCAAAGCCTGAACTCGTAACAAAAAATTTTCGAACCCATCTATTTTAAAGTCGTAAATCAAGAAAAATAGGAGTAAGGACCGAAGCAAAAAATCTCACAGTAAAGATATGGGAACCCTAATCGACAAGGGTGAAATAAGGTTGTTAGGAAATCATTAAAATTTTCCATTTTTCTTAAAGACCCATCCGTATAATTTAAACTCCTGAAATTAAATTTTCTCTTAGCTTCTTCCAAAACAATAAAAATAATTCCTTGGTAAAAAATTCTGCAGATAATTACTTAATTTCTTATTACTTGTCTTTCAAGCAAATATTTGCTTCAGTAATGGTTGTCAATATTCTCAAGTCAATATTCTTTAAGAGGAAAACAATAAAATTATTCCAAAGCGAATATGCAATTGGAAAACAATAAAGAATCTTGTAATAAAATCTTGTAAATAAAATTATGATTTATTAATGCATAAGCGTTCATTTAACGTGCTTGTTTATGGACCATAATTATATTCTCGTTTAGAGCATATATTTCGTGTCTGATTAATTCAATGTTGAATCTAAAGGAAGAGATAGTTTTTTTTCCTTGTTTTCGACAAGGCAAGGCATTATCTCAATATCAGGATTGGTAGCATTCAACGGCTTTTTGTTTTAGCCTCGGTTTTAGCCTGAACATACAGAGTATGCCGAACAGAATAAAAACCATGGTGGTCCAATTTGTCTATCGATTCGATATTGTAACAAGCTCATCGTTAATAACATGGGCCAACGAACCATTTGTTTCATTATCTTTTTGGGCCCGCGCATTAGCCAGACGGCGGCGACCTCAGAAATTTTGACAAATCATGTCCTCATACTTGTGAATTAATATCGGAAACATACTTTCAACATTCTCTAAATTGTAGACCTTTAAAAAATTAATAAAAAAGCATAGGAATTAATTTCCGAACACAAATTTCATTTATACAACTCTTCACTCAAATAACAGAATTTTATGCATACTTTGAGTTCGTTTTAGCCTAAGTGCTTCATAAATTATTTCTATGATCGTAAAATGAATCGGTGATAAAATTGCCTGTAGCTAATTTGCTTCAAGAACGTGAAAATTGTATTTATCTCTACAGAAGATACAAAAGTCAGGCATATTCTGAAATGTTGATAATATACACATATAGACAAGAATTTCACTAACAAGCAATTTAAAAAATAGATTTATATTATCTTAACAGCGTATAAATCAAGCGACACACATAACAGTAATGGTTACATAAACCCAGATATAAATGCAGAACTGGGCATATGAATTCTCTATAATCGACAGAAACAGGAGTGAGAAAAAGAGTGTAATTTCCGTATCTCTGAGAAGCGATAGTGTTTTATCTAAATTTGAATTGTGGAGAAAACGCGCAAGAATAACGCTTTATATTTCACAACACGGATATATATAATATATATAAGATGACCACATATGAAGCTATAGTCAGTTATCGAGAGATTCTTAAAACTTTTTTTCTTCTTCGTGGATGTTACAAATTGCTTATCATCTTTACGTTGGCAGCTCGTTGACCCTTCTTATCTTCCGTGACCCTTCCTCAAGTTTTTACGGCGATGCTTTTGGTTACCGTTTATACTTTGTATTGATTGGTCCATCGTCCTCTGGGAGGACCAATCACGATCATGGTGTCTATGAATTGGGGTATCCGAACATAAATTCTTCTCGTCCTCTTCACCCTTCTTTGCTTCTTTAGGCTCCTTCTCTGTGTTTTTATTGAGAGTCCCTTTTCAATAATAAATCTAACTTGACGTAAGTCATAATCTACTCTGAATCGATAAACTCAAATCTAAAAACTTATATCTTGAGGAAAATGATAGAAATATATTTATGACCCAATGTGGTTTAATCGTTTAGTCAAGTCATAAATCACGTTTAACCGATATTCAAGAAAACATTTTTATATGATTTCTTACTACTGTATGGTTCTATTTCCTTAGTATCTTATTTCCTTAATTTTCTTCTGTGTTTGATAATAATTATGAATTATAACCCATATATATATATATATATATATATATAATTATAGTCCATATATATAATTATAATCCATAATTTGATGATTTTTTATTAATTATAGGAAAGTTTCTTTGAGTATTTAAAAATAGATTAAATACTGTCATCTTTCGCCTGGACCCACCCAGAGTTTGACATTCTAAAACCGAATGAATCAATGACGCACATCTGGCGGTCACTAAATTGGCAGATCCGAATATAGCTCTTCATAAAATGCATCTGTACAACGAATACTTTAGAAATCCATCTTAATTCCCAGTGTTGATCTCTGACATTTTAAACACGCTGGCAAATTAGACGATATTGGACATTCGCCTTTTATTGATAGTTAGTGCTTATTAATATAATCATTACCGAGACAAAACAGAGAATCAAATTTGTCACGCTCCATTTTCTCCTTGCAAACCAACAACATTTTATCACTTGATTCGTGGCCATCTTTCAATCTCTTTTTTAAATGCGTCATACACCAAATATTTCATATATTTCACGGATATATATATAATACTTCATATATAATATCAATATATAAGTATAACAATTTTTTCTCTTGTAGAAAATAACAAGGATCCTCTCTGCTCTTCCAATCCTTTGTAATATTTCTCCAAATTGAAGAATCTTGTTTTAAATACAAAAATAACGAGCTACTTCATTTTTCAGTCTAGAAATAAATAAATGCAATATCGCAGAAACTCCCTATTTGTAAGAAAAGTGATTGACATTTGAAACGTAACATGATTCCATCTCTGAGAAAAAAAACAACCTAGAGACTAAATCTCCCCCTTTGAAATGCATTTGCTCGAGAAAAGCAGTTTCATATGAAAGTCTCGCTCTGTAATATTCCGTTTTGCAAAAGAATCTCGAAGCTTGGAACTTGGAAGGTAGTAAGAATCTAAGAACCTAAGAAAGTCGATCGGGAGACAAGAAGGAGCGATCCGTTGATAATTGACGTGGTATCGGGGGTACACGAGAGGCATCTTATATACATACGATTCAAATATAACCGAGCGATGTTCGACTCTGGGCCGAAAAGACATTCGTATCAATTATGGGAGGTAAGTTTCAATGCCCCGCAAGGAGTCCACTGTGGAGACAGAACCGCGCCTTTCAAAGGAGCTCGTTCTCTATATATTACGCAGCGGGGGTCTTCGGGGGATTCTAACCTGCGCCCTTCGCCAGAGTCTCCTTCCTTTCCTCTCATTTCATCTCTCTTCATCTACATTTTTCTCTCTCGCTTTGTCTTTCTCCAAGTCTCTTCCGTACAAATTAAATTAATTTTCGAGCGGCCGACATTACTCTCTTATGAATTCCTTGTGGCTATTTGGGTCCCAGAATGGAGATGTTTCGTCGTCCCACTCGAAGATCCGAATCGTCACGAACTCAGAACCATTAGTAATGGAACTTTAGAACGATAGTTTTCGTTGTTGGCCTTTGCCATGTTGAAACCTTTTATTTTTCGTCTTATCTTCCCACACTCCGCACCCGGCTCTCCTCTCTCGCCTCCGTCAGGCTGACAGTCACTTTTTGCAGGAATCCTACCCCAGATGACACCCTAGAGTCCTAGATCTTTCAGCCAAATTGGTACAAATTATTTATCATCTCATCAGTATCACAGCTTTGAATTATGTTTTTTTTTGGGTGAGACTTCTTTAGTGGATGATGAGAAAAGGTTTTAAAAGCGAAATCTGGATATTGATATACAATTGATTACATTTGGATTTTATTATAAACAGGGTGGTGACTTAAACGGGAAACCGGAAAATTGCTGGGAATTTTATTGACCGAGGAAAACAAGGAAACCGTCGGGAATTTAATTTAAAAATACTTCTGATTGTAATACAATTCAAGTTTTTGTTCAAATTCTTTTTTTTTCAATGTTCTCTAAATAAAAAAGATTGATTTATTTATCAGCAGAAATTTATTCAGCATTGCCTGGGATTTTAAGAGATTTTATATAGAATTGAAAGGAATTTCAAAGAGACTTTAAAGGGTTGCGAAAGGTTTTAAGTGATTTTAAGGAATTTTGAAGGATTTCAAGAGATTAATAGTGATTTTAAGAAATTTCAAGAGCTAGAAAGACTTTAAAGATTTAAAAAAAAATGTTAAGAGATGCCAAGAGATTTGATTGATTTTAAGGATTAAAAGGGATTTTTAAAAACGTCGAAAACAGTTGTCAGAAGGATTTTTCAAAGGTTTCACAAGATTTCGAGAAATTTCAACAAATTTCAAGGAATTTGAAAAGATATTAAGATATTTCAGAAGACTTTAATGAACTCCAAAGGATTTTGAAATATTTTAAACGATTTTAAGTCATTTAGAGATAATTTTAAACATTTTAAAAAACTTAAAGTAATTTTAAGGGATGTCCCTTAAAATTACTAATTAAATTAAAGTTAATTTCTCTCACATTAGAATCAATTCCCTAAAATTTCCTTAAATCACTTAAAATATCTTGAAATCTTTTGAAAATTCTTAAATTTTCTTGAATTCTACATAGAAATTCACTAAAATTCCTTACAATCCATTAGCATCAATTGAATTCTCTTAAAATTCTTTGAAATTCCTTAAAATCACTTAAAATCTGATGAAATCCTTTAAGATGCCTTGAAATCTTGTGAAACCTATAGAAATCTCTGGAATAAAACCCTTTTTATAAATTTTCGAAAATCCTTAATCTGTTTTGAACACTTTTAAAGATCTTTTTTCGAAGTTCCTTAAAATCTATTAAAATCTCTTCAAATTCCCTCAATTTCCTTAGAATAAAAACTGAAATTCCTTAAAATTACTTTAAAAATCTATGTAATCCCTTAAAATTCCTTAAAAACATTTGAAATGTCTTAAAATCTATTTTTTCTATGTATATAAACGTCGATAATTTCAATCTCCGAATCGCCACCTAATTCTATATAGAAAGTCACTAAAATTCCTTATAATCAATTAGTATCAATTGAATTCTCTTAAAATTCTTTGAAATTCTCTAAAATCACTTAAAATCACTGAAAATCTGCTGAAATCCCTAAAAATCACTTAAAATCTAATAAAATCCTTTAAGATGCCTTGAAATCTTACGAAATCTCTGGAATAAAACCATATGTATAAACTTTTCAAAATCTTTAAACTGTTTTGAACACTGTTAAAGATCTTTTTTTGCAGTTCCTTAAAATCTCTTAAAATACCTTAAAGTTTCTTAGAATCAAAACTGAAATTCCTCAAAATATCTGGAAATCCCTTAAAATTTCTTAAAGACATTTGAAATATCTTAAAATCTAATTTTATCCATGTATCTAAACCTCGATAATTTCAACCTCCGAGTCGCCACTCTGATATTGATGCTTTTTTTGTTTTAAAGCACTTCGGCTATAGGACATTACCACCATTACCAGAATCACTGAAAATCCCACTGATCTGTAATAAATAGATTTCCAAACTAAACCAGTTCCCGAAATACAATTATCCCACACCTATAATCACTGGCCCAAAATAAATGAGCACCTTTAATTGCTCGTGGAATAATCGAATGGGTTATTACCAATCTCTGAATATCACAAACCAAGTAATGTAGAAAGGCATGCTATTTCGAAACTTAACGAGTCATTGGGTAAACCCTTTACGTTTAACACAGTGGATTACCCAAGCGATTTATTAGATTTTGCCATTTATCGAAAACCAATAACCTCGCCGATATCGACTATTGGTTACGTATATATGTTCCCTAGTGTAGACTGAACAGTTCTAAGACCGTTCTTACTCGACCTACACGACCTCAACAATCAGGAAATGGTGTACGGACGGTAACCAAGTGGCAATTAAGTACACGGTGTAAACCTGGCCTGGGTCTTACGGGACATAGAGTCCACAAGAAACGGGACGAAGGAAAAAGGACATGTGGTAGAGAAAGAGGTAGTGTAATAAGGTCGCAAAGTAATTAGTTAGTCGATCACGCGTTGGGCCCGAATTGAACTGGAACTCTCCTGGTCCCTCGCGATCCCGCGCCGATGTTGAACGAGCCCGCAGATAATTAGTACCTACAGATGCATCCGCAAGGTGGATAAGAGCACCAATCGCGCTTAATGAGTGCTAAAGTCGGAGAATCTCGTCTCGGCAGTTACAACCTTCTTTCTTTCTTTCTTTCTTTCTTACTTTCCTTATCCAATTGGAAATCGATCTGATTTCTATCAGTCGTCCTTGATTTCAAAAGAACAAATTTGATCAGATAATTGCAAAAAAACTGCACCCTAATTACAAAGTATACTTAAATTGAAAGTCAAATAGAGTTCGTTTATAGAGTTCGCTTAGGAAAGCCCACAAAATTAGCAATACATCATTTGTTCCTGATTTAAGTTCACCAATGCCAATTTCTTTGTTCTCCACGAATGCAATCAGTTTTCCAGAGTTTTTTAAAGAATGAATGCTTATCTACATGTATTCTTAAACTATTACAATTATTACATCGATTATTACCATGTGCATTACAAGTGGCATATTTCATTAACAACTTTCCAAACATGGAATAACAAAACCGATGGTTTCACCAACCCATACATTTCTAATTCCTACAGATAAATTAAATATACAGCAAAGTGTTACATGCATACAACAAAGCTCATTAGTTGAGCTAAGTAATTATAGATTTGTTTCCATGCGGAAGGGAAGAAGAAGAACAGCATCCCAAATTCTGGATTTGGTGCCCTAGACTATCAATACTTAACCCACGTGTAAATCTGCCACTGAAAAGGGGGGGGGGAGAGGTGGTACCGAATTTAAGAAAGGTCCAAACACGACCTCGATCGGTGCCAGAGCGAGAGATTACAATCTAAGTATCTCCAGAAACAAATGCCGAATGCAGCTCGCCCATTGCCGGGTTGCCAGAGCCTTTGTCGGCTACGAGAACGGGGTTCTGGTGCGTACCAACACCTGCGAACTGGGCCCGTGTGCAGTGTGCACGTCATAGAAAGCGGTTATTGATTGCGTTCGCAAGAAAGCAGCGCAAACTACCGCCGTGTCCGCCCAGCTCTTATTGCTCGCGTCTTCATTAAGGCTTCTCAAGTTGCTCTCTCGACTCTCATCTCCGAGGATATCCAAGACCCACAGGACTTGCGACAAAGTCTGTCTTTGAGCCCCATTTCTGTTACATAAACAGGAAAGAGTTAGGGTGATGTCGATTCGAATTGAGAGAGGAACAAAAGAGCCATACCTTGAGAAATTTAGTACCACAAGCACCTTGGGGCTTCGTGCTCCATAATGCAAATCCTTTTAGGGACAAACTGTTTATTTGAATAGATATTTGAAAGACGAATAAATTTTAGGCTTTGGAAAGAAGCTGCCACAATGAAAGAGATATGCTCTGTCCGGGAAAAAAGGATTAGGCTGCATAAAGAAAGCTGATGTTTATTATACAATTCTTTATCTAGATTCAATTAAGTAGATGTAATTAATAGAAATATTGAATCAACAATACCGTTATCAAAGGCATTTCTCGCAAGGAAATTATACTTACGTTATTTTATTACATAATAGGAATTGATATCCTGGGAACGGAATCGAGGGATAAAAAAATCCTAGTAATCCATAGAGGAGCTTAATAAAATCATGTCCAGGACACTTCTCCACGTGGGAGTGTAGTAGAAGCTAGAAAGAACAAATTTTCCGGATGATCGAGCCATTTGAAAAAAAATAGCCGGTCAAAGTGGCCCAACAGGTAGAACCTGACTGACAATAGGGACCCTCAAGAGAAATCGTTTTTTAACTCGTACTATACCGACGCCGAAGCGACGACGTTTATTTGGGTCCCGGTAATTTGTATTTCTTGACTCTCGCCGGGGGGCGGAGCGGAAAAATTTAATTTTTCAGGTCCCCAAGGATATCGGTGACCGCGTGATCGTTTGTCATCGTTAAAATAATTTCCTCGGTCTGGGATCACCAGTCACCGCTAGTCAAAGACAGGTACGATATTACGACCAAATTTTTTGGCTTCTGTAACATCCCCCCTTTACTTTCGAACAGTGGAACGAAAATCTGACTCAAGTTCGTGACGAGCGTTTCGACTTCCATTTGAAATCAATGGAGGGATTTCCAGTTTTATGTGTCACATTTCAGAATTCATCATTTTTCCCATGAAAATATTTGTTAGGATACTCTGTCAACTCCATAATTCCAAAATCTAGGAAAAATACTCTCGCGGTTTTCGAAGCAGAATAGAATTTTTTGCAGAGTACTGTCAGTGGTCGTGTGGGGTACAGGTATTATAGGGAGGAAGGAGATTTACTCGGGCGTGGAACATATCATATCGCAACAAAGAACAAACGAAGCCGGCAGCTTAATGCCAATTAGCGTGCCGTATCACTCATTAGGGTCTAGCGTCATTAGACCCACCTGTGAGCCTAGCGGGAGCAGAAATGCGGAGCGAGATATCAGACCAGTCGAGGTTCACCCTGTCTTCCCTCTACTTCCCCGACCTCACCTCCGCGCCATTATGCCAGTGCCACAGAGATGATATGGATCTCCATTGTCATTTGTTTGTTAAACTTAGCGGATTAGAGCCAGTCATGTTCATCAAAGGCGGCCGCTCGCCGATCAAACTTCGATATACCGAAATAAGTACCTGATCTGTCTGTTTCGTGCTCTGGCCACCCCTGAGCGAATCTTGAATGATCCAATTGAAAAGGGCTCACGCGGAAAGAGTAATTAATCCGACGATGAAATGTTCCAAGCCGCTTATGTATTATTTTAGTCAACATCAGGAGAATAATAAAGCTCGAGCTGTTAATTATCCCTTCGTTTAGCAGCACTGTGGTCTCAATCAAGGTAGCCTTTCATTTGATGGGTTTATCCCTTATGGGATTACTTCAGGGATTACTTGACTTTATGCTGTGTTTGGCGACTCCTAATTAGTTTGATTGAATAAGGGGTCAAGAGTTAACTAGGTGTGTGTTACTTGCTGTAAATATAGTTTCTGGTGCATGTGATATTTATCAAAATGCTAAAACAATGGCAGTCTTCAATTATTTTGAGCTCTTGTCGCGGAAATCTCGTATTCTGGAAAAAAAGGCATCCATTCTAAGATGTCATCATTAATTGCAACACTTGGAAATCAATAGATCATTGGTACGATAAGCGAAAATCAAATTTTAATTCTAACACATACAAGATACAAAATTTTCTGGCTGAAATAATAAATGACTCATCGAAGTTTCAACCCTCGCATTCATTCGGAACTCACCCCATTTCATCCCTTAAACCTAAAAAATTCATCAAAAATTCTCTAAAGACAGTATAAGTCTCTAAATCAACAACTCAATCTATCTAATAGAATCCACGTATTGCAATGTGTCAATCATGATCTAGATCATTGTCTACAACACCAAGAAGTCAATAACTTGAAGCGACAATTGTTTCATGAAAACTGCAAACAGCAAGGCATGAATGAAAAAAGGTGGTTAGGTTTTCGGAAGCTGTTTGCGCGCGATTCTAATACATGGATGCTGGACAGTGCAGATCCTATAAAGACTTGGGGACAACGCGAAAGGTACAGTTGGCGAATGGTCTTGGTTTCGTGTCCCGCTATTCCGCGGGACGGCACTTGGCTTGGACGTGCTCTTTGACTTTTTTCTTCGAATTCAAATGCGCTTCGGACCAGAGCGCCGCTTGCCCGCTTGTGCACAGTATATGTATATACGGCGTTACTCGTAAATACGGCGCTCCGAAAGCATCACGGCCACGTACAAAGAGGCCACGACGTCTCAATCCTGAGCTCCTTGGAGGGTCTCATGGTATATAAAGCTGGACTCTTGCAGCCCCCGGTACCCCCTTTGCGAAAGCGTGCAGTCTCGCGAAGGGGTACCACACACCGGGCCTCACAGATCACCCCGCTATCTTCGCGACCAGATCTCTCGGTTCGTCCGAACGAGAGCTACACACCACTGTCTACCTTTTCGCCATCCCTCTCTACTACTTCTTTAACTCCTTCCATTTCTTCTTTTACCTTCTTCCACCTTAGCTCACCGTCTTCCTTGCCACTTTTCGTGTTCTCCACGTCTTCGCCCTTCTGGCCATGCGCCATTTCATACTTCGTATCTGTGTTTCGCTCCCTCCAGATACTTTCTTCTCGTGAGATACGGCGAGCAACGATCGAACTTACTTTGTTTTGTCCCCTAAGCGAATCCGCGTTGACCACCCTTTGTTCATTCGTGCCACCGGCGAGTAAATAACCTTCGCCAAAGTGCAGAAACCATCATGGCTGAATACCCAGGTCACGATTTTACGTATATTCCATACACTCACTGGGAAAAACATGCCTGCTGGATTGATTAAGCACATTCATCGCGGAGGGAACAGTTGAAAAATTGCGATTGTCACGGTACTCGTAGGCAATATAGGCATCATCAGGCAACAAGAGTCGTTTCACTTCACGTCAAATCACTCATCCATGTGTGCATGCCTATGTTGAAGGTTATTGCGTCTTTCAAATTCATATCGCAGGCAAGATATGCTGCAGTTCTTTCGATGATTATTATAATATTCGAATATCTTGTAAAGATCAAATTAGGTCTACTTTCTAAACACTCACTCACGATGTATCCTAAAAAAGCTGGGGATGTTTTTATTTTACAATTACAAAATTGTCAAAAGAATTATTAGAATGCAGAAATAAAATGACTTCTAAATTATAAACTGGAAATATAAAATATTGAACAAACGATTTCTCCGAAAGTAGAGCTAAATTAGCTACTTTAGATCTAATAAATTATCCTAAGCTATTCCGAATTTTATTCCAGATCCCTGCATTAAATAAATTTAATGCTCTGACGTTTTCAACAGAAGAGGCGATAAAAATCTTGGTCGGTCGAAGAGGTAGTGAAAACAGGCACGTGCGCCATGGTAGAAGTTGCGAAACATCTTTGTCCCTCGCGCTTATGGAATTTGATCCTGCTACTAGAGGCCTACGAACAACTATGGTAATGCAGAATGTCATTTGTTAATTTAAATATCGCGATAATCCGATCTACCTCTCCATTCTTCTCCGTATTCGGTAGTTTCGCAGCTTAACACTAGAAACTCCTGCTACATAGTATCCTACCTATTTTTACAAAAACTAAGCGTACTTTTAAGTTAACAAACTTCCTTTCCGAAAGCAATGCTTAATCAAGTTATTTTATTTCCTTAATTAAACCGTAAAAGAGATTAATGATTTTGAAAGAAATGTTTCACCGGATTTAACATAGGATTTCATTCCGTGCGCTCTGGGTCTTGCTTTGCTGGTAATTTGTGTTGAACTAATGATTTCACGTGGTGTCTTTCTTTGGTGAAGAATGCACCTACCTAATGTTCTTTATTCTTCACTCGAGCACACACCTCCTCTTCTTTCGTCCCATTCCTTGTTCTTCCTTTTCACTCTTTCCGACTTCATTCTCTGTCGCCTTTCTCGTCTTCTGCGTTCTTCTCGCTTTTGTTTCTCCACACTCCGACCTTTGGATGCCACGAACGAGCTCACTAAACGGCTTTAAAATTTCAAATTAGCTTCAATCGCATTGCTGCGTGCTTGTCGTCTCGTCCACGTACCTGAACGATGCAATTGAACTCCACTCGAAGTTCCTAGCTTCTTAGAGCTCTAGTAGAACCATTACGCCGAAAACCAGTAGCGTAGGACGATTTGATGTGTAGAATACATTTTGATAATGTTGATTAAATATTTAATACCCAAGTTTATTCATTAAAGTAGCCCTTGTGAAATAAATGCCACATTGTACTGCTATCGGCGGCGCAGACATTTCCATCAGTGCCTAGTTGATCACCAGTCGGTGATCAATGGCAGAATGAGAAAGTAAGTGGATTTTTTCATGTGTCAGGCATTGTAAATCATGAAATAACAATAGAAGGATTCAGCCGCGATTAAAAGCAGTAAAAGCATTATTTTAAGGTTGGGCAAGCCTGTCGTGAATTGACCAATCAGGTCAGCGCTCTGCGCATGAAGTTAGCCGTACTATATATACATATAAAACTGTAGACAATTGCAAACTCTTCAATCTGTTTTTTCTTCAAAAATGTGATGCTTCAATGCAGCATCGCATTTACTGAAGCTAATGGTTCATCAATCTGCATCATAAGCAGCCCAGCAATCTTAGTTTCGTTCCAAATAAATTGGAGTTCGAAGACACGGACACCATTCTTTATTCAAGCCTCGCAACCAATCCGAGATTGTTTCTCGTGCCCACTTGTCTTTGTCTCGAACTCTCGTTTGCGAATCGATGTCCTCTCGTTCGTGATTACGGGAGCGCCGTTTTGCATCGATCGGTTTGCACGAAGTGCAGGATCTTTCAACGTGGAAACGAATTAACGACCGGCTTCGATAACCCTGGAAGATCGATCTTCCTGACGATTCCCGTTAGAGAATCATGATCTTCGTGCGAGCAAAAGGTAGACTGCGATCGAGAACGGTCATCTCAAGATTTCAGCGAGAAAATACAATATTGTATGCTGCTTTAACGATCGAAACGATGTCTCGATCAACTCGAGAAAACTTAAGGAGCAGCATGTGAGTTGAATTTGTTCCCTTGTGCTGTATAATGTTGCTCCGGCTTCCTTCTCTGATGCCACAAGAAATAGGCCTACCGCCTCTGTAGTCTCCACTTGACAGTTCAGTGTTTTCTTCAAAACTGAGTCATTTAAATCAGAGAAATTCAATTTTATGGAAGAAGAAGAAGAAGAAGAAGAAGAAGAAGAAGAAGAAGTAGTAATGAAGTAATTTAAAAAGAAGCTTGAAGAACGGACTCTGGGGAGTTAACTTCGGTTCCTCTCAAAGGATACTTAAGACTTAATCAAGGATAAATATCGCTCATCCATGAGAATCATGGATACACCTATTGATAAATATAAATCATATCCTATTGATAGTTCATTCGTTTTTTAACTTCGAAAATATCGCATATTGAATGAAGCGTCGAGGAAATAACTGGTACCATTTTAAAGCTGGTAATGAACCCATTACCGAGACAAATGAGCCAGACCTTGTCGTAAATAAAAGGAACGTCGTCTTGTTAGTCTTCTCGTATGAGCTTCGAATAAGTGCGACCTCCAAAGTCCCTCGCGATCTCGGGTCGCGAATATAACTTAAGTGAGGGTACGGGGACCCAAAAAGTCTTAAACACAAGAGCAAATACAATTAGAGGCAGAGCCGGAAGGGCTTCTCTCTTCCTTCTCTGACTTGTCTGAAATGACTCCCGCAAGAACGAGGAGAAGAGGGTCTGGAAAGGTAGGAAGACAAAAGGAGAAGCGATGAGAAGAGAACGAAGAAGACTCAATCCGGCGCAAGCTTTAGCGGTAACTAAGGAGGAAGGAGACGTAATAGCCAATCACGCGGCGGGCACAAAAACCCCGACGAGAGGCATCGTAAAGCGAATGGTACTCGGTATCGGAACGAAATGAGGGCCGAGAACGGCTGGTTGCGAAAAGACGGGGGGAGGGAGGGCAGAAAGAAGGACCCTCTCACTCAACCCCCTCTATCCACAGCTCTCTACCCCGTCAAAAGTGGGGGAGATATTAATTAGAATAATTGCTGCTAACAGGCTCGTTAGCGTTGAACTGAGATAGCAAACGAGCGCGCCCGGGATGCGAAAATAAAACGAAACGTCTCCGGTCCCCGGGCAAAACCCAGTATGTTTCATCTTTCTCTTCTCTACTCGATTTCCCTTACTTTTGCCACACTTTATCTTGCTCTCTCTCTCTTTATACGCACACGCTCACTCTCCTCTCGACAACACCACAGAAACCCTTTACTCTCTCGCAGGAAGAACGCCTCAATCAGCGACCGCTTAAACACAACGTCATTTGCATATTTCTCCAAGCAGTACAGGAATTTACTACGAGGCTTCTGAAGCCATGGCCCCGAAGAATCATTGACTGGTAACTTAGTGCTGCGCGATTGAAATGTTTATGCATGGAAATCGAATTAAAACTAATCTGATGAGTTGTAACTGATAGCTTCTTCCTAAAGTACGAGCATAATTTTACTTCCGTGTTCGAACTAAGGGGGGAGGCGTCACGTTTCATGACATAGATCAAATATATATTGAATCCGGTGACTTAGGGAATCACAGAAAGCATAATCTGACTTTATTTTTTACTGCTTAGGCATGTAATTTGCATAGTTCTCCAATTAGCAGTAATTTACTATGAGGTTTTTGAAGCCATGACCCTAAAGAATCATTCACTCTTAACTTTATGTAGCGCAAGACTTTTTTCAATCCGCATGCCGATTCCTTTGCCGCTGCCACCGCAAATCGACTGGTGCAAGTGAGTTTTGCCTCAAGTCTGAAGACTTATGTTTATGATGCCTCGAGATACCAAGAACGAATCGCTATTCGCTTATTGCTCGTGCGAAAATGTCGAGCTAGATTGTAGATCAATCTGACTTAAACGATGGTCTCAGGATGCCTTTCGACCTCGCCGGTTATTTACGCCAGTCGTGAGGCGGCGTACACGCTGAATTGCTGATACTTGACACATGATGCACGCGGGGTACACTGAGTATTTCTTCTTGTTTGGAACTAATTGCTTTTACGACTTACTCGTTATAATCATCGTTAAAAAATATTTTACGCGCAATACCACCGCGTTAGCAAGTCATCAGTTTCGAGGACGAATCAGCAACTAGCCTTGAAGTACCAGACGCAAAGTATTGTACATCGTAAACCTGAATGGAGAGGTTATTTGAATTCGAGTCTTTGAAGTTCTATAAGTAGCTCTTTAGGTAGTTTTTATAACTTCAGTGTTCTGTTTACGTGTCGAAGATGAAAAGTGATGAGTTAAATGAGAGCTTACTGCAACATCTTGGCATTCTTAAAATATACCAGGTTATTAATCAAGCTAAAGGAATGAAGGTCTAATTTCTATCAGTGTAGCTATTAGAAGACGACATAAAACATAGTACATGTGTCCGTTAAGCGTCTAGAGTCTCAAAAATTGCGATTTAATTGACGACGAAATTGCCACTGTTTGTTTTAATTACGACATAAAGTCAGTCAGAACTGAAGAATTTTTTATTGCAGTTCCAGGGAAGGAGACGGAAGTTCGACGGACCGAAACCGAAAGACAGCAGTCATAAATATAATACGAGCGTTGCACGTGGGCGCACGGAATAAAATAAAATAAAATAAAATAAAATAAAGTTGGCAAGTCGAATCCTCATCGGACCCACAACGTAGCCTGTCAAAACACGAGAGATTCGCGCCACGTCGTCACGTTAATACGATAGCAAGTGAGTGAGCTTCAGCGTGTAACGATGGCGTACCCCACGTGTCCAATCAACGTGTTTCTTTGACGAGGCCACCGCGTCCGGCCATGAAGTTGGATGCTCGAAGCAGTCCAAGCTCGATCTCACCGAGGAAGGAGGAAATAAGAAATATCCTAATCAGCATGCGTCCCGTCCAGCCAATTAGAAATACTCTGTTTTACCGACTGTCACGAAGAATCGCGTATTGAGTTGTATCGGCCGAGTTATGTTCGCTTCGTTAGTCGGATCCCTGGAGCTGGAACGTCCCTTCTCTTCTATACGGCATTGCTGTATGGGCCGGTGCTTGATTTACGGTCAACCGAGTCAACGGACTCCTTGGTAGTAAGAGAGACTGCTAATAGTCTCTCCATGGCCTGGCTGCCCCGCAAATATTCCGCTCTCTAATTGGAATTGATTAGGAAGGCCCCGGCTCGCTGCGGAATAAAGACGGAATTGCTGACCAACCTACCAACCGTCCCAACCACCAGCCAGCTATAAGTGAACCAACCACCGGCCGCGTTAGTCCTGGTGGCTTCACCAAGAATCGAAGGCGGACGTCCTCAAGCCTGTTGCTCAGCTTCCTTCCTAATGACATGCGAGAGAAGAGCATCTCGCCTCGGACGTCGCATGGCTTTTCCTCTGACAGACTCTTCCAGCATCCTCTTGTCTTCCTTTCCCGCCGGGGATGATTTGACCGTAAATCCCAGTTGTCGTCTACTTTTTCTCTTTCCGAGCAGAGTACTGAATCTTTAATGCCAGCAACAGACAGACACACGGCTTCAGACTTCCAGACTCAACCCATAAAATCCACACTCCCTTACCTAAAGAATCGCTTCCGAAGAGATTGTTCAATTGGAACCATTCTCATAACAATGATATATGTCTTCTTTTTTACCTCCCACAAGAACATAACAAGATTCTTAGCACTATTGTACCAGTTGATGATCAAGTCACTTTTTTACTCTCGCTTTTCCTTCTACAAGAACGAACGCGCGCGCATTTATTTTCTTTTAAAATATTATATAATTTATTACATCTTATATAATATCTAATCCTTTAAAATCTATGTTAAAATTCGTGAAAATCTTTAAAAATTCCAAGAAACCTTTGACAACTTGTGAAATCGCTTAAAATTCGTAAACATCTCTTAAAATTTTCAGAAACTTCTTGAGATTCTTTTCAATTTAACAATAACAATTCAAGTGCCATTTATACCCTTTAAAATCTATTAAAAGTATTATAAATATCTTCAAATTCCATGAAATCCTTAAAAATATTACGAAATCCTAGAAACCTTTTTAAATTCTATGACAAACATTAAAATCTCTTAAAATTCCCAGAAAAATTCTTGAAATTTTACGGTAACATTTAAAATCTCTTTACATCTTCTATATGCCGTAAAAATATTACATAGAAATCTTATTAAATTCCATGAAATCCTTAAAAATATTTCAAAATCATTTAAATATTAGAAAAATCTCTGGAAATCACCTAAAATTATTAGATATCTCATTAAATTCCTTAAAATTTCAGGATAATATTTCAAATTCTTTGAAACCACATAAAACGTTTACAAAGCTTTTAAAATCCCTTAAAATTTCACAAAATATCCTAAAATCCGATTGAATTCTAAAAAATCGTTTGAATATCCAAAATATATCTTGAATTTCGTAGAAGTCACTTAAAAATCGTTTAAAATGCACATAAAAACCTTCTAAATCATTAATCTCTTGAAATCCATGTTAAAATTATTGAAAATCTCTAAAAATTTCTAGCAAACTGTGGAAATTTGTCAACTTTTAAAATCTCTTAAAATCATTCAAGATTTCATCAAATTCCACGAAATCCTTAAAAGTATTACAAAATCTTTTATAAATAGAAATATTTTTTGAAACCCCTTAAAATTTGACGAAAACCTTCTAAATCTTTGTAAATTCTACAAAATCTTTTTAAAATCCTAAAAAGCTTGTGAAATTCCTGAATAAAATTTCCTATACAGTTTTAAATTCCTTATTTAAATCCCACAAAATACATATTTTAAAAATCATAAAAGTACCTTCAAGTCCGATTGAAATCTGATCAAAGTCGTGAAAAATCCTAAAAATTCCCAGAAACTTGTTGAAATTCTTTAAAATTCTATCATAACATTTAAAATCCCATTATCTTCCATGAAATCTTTAAAAATTCCTTAAAATTCCCTTAAAATTCCTAGATTTTCAGTGTACCTATTTTGAGTTTAGACTCGTGACAAAATGATTATTAACGAAACCAAATTCAAAATTTCAAATTCCATTTACGCAGAATTTACGATGCGGCAAATATCGATTGTCGAAAATCACTATTGATACTTAGACGGCGAATCAAGAGTGCGGAATAGGCGTTACGATATTTCGACTTCGACTCAATCATCTCTTTAGAATAGAATCTTGGTTCAAATCCAATTTGTTTTTGTCTATGTCTTCATCATCTGATTCCAGGTCTAGCCGGAGCAATTCTTTACTAAATTCAAGGAGACCAATTCTGATATCCTGCAAAAATATTAATATCGCCGCGTGTGTAGGTATTCACTTATCATGGAGTACAATAGTCGTTATTCAAATTTCGCGGTCGCTGCATTTTATGCCGGGCCGAGGTGGCCCGAAGGGGCGGCATGCGTATACAAGGCCGAAGATCGTGAATCGAGATTTCGAGGGAATTCGACATCGAATCCCACTACGTGTCGAGGGTCTTTCGAATTTAAAATTCTAATCTTATGATTTGTGGCGGTTGCCTGATACTTCTGACGGCGACTGTACCAGGAATGACTCCATTAGCCGGACTTTGCCTAAAGCCGCTCCAGCCGATTGCACTCCTAGTTTTAAAAGAGACCTTCCTTTGTTTGCTTTTCACACTATATTAAGCCCTCGAACGCGAGGCTTCTGCATTAAACGAATTGTGGATCGATTACTATTTGTGAATCGATTGAATGTGAAGCTACCACGAAAAGAGGGCATGATAATTTGATCGCATGCCATTTCCATCAGGCGTCAGATCAATTCACGATTTTTTGCCAATTTCATCCGAAACGCTCATCGTTAAACCAATTCTCGAATATTCCTAGCGATTTCAAATCCCTTATTTATTTTAATTGGATTGTTATTTCGGACTTTTGTGTGCTGGTAGAGTATTTTGATTTGGGCATTGAAGAGTTAGAGTTCTCTGCAACATCTGTTTAGGGGCGGATCGAGGCTTCTTTCTCATTAAATAGAAATGATTTCGGGGAGGAGTAGTAATTCCAATCCTCTCCTTTCCCTTTTATAGACACGTCACTGAACAAATTTTAATAAGATACACAGAAAACAGAATAAAAATGGTTATTGTAATGGGAGTATAAACTCTCTTTGATGTCAATACCATTTTACGGTTGACTTTGACGCTTAATTTTTGTGCCGTTTGTTAACTAAATAGTCGGCATAAAGAGAATTAAAGATACTGAAAATTGAAACCTTAGGGTCTACTTAAAGAATAATATATATATATCTGCGTACTGTTAGTGCTGCCTTAATTAAAGCTACTTAATTTTCTTTGAGGTCCGCGCCAATGCTCCTCGTAATTAGTACGGGCGCGCATGCCGCTCCTCCTTAGGCTCGTCCGTAACTTCTTTTGTTTGTCTTTCGTTTCTCTTCTCTCTTCTCTTTCCACCCCATTATACACTACTTTACCTCAGTTTCCTCCCCATCCCGCAAACGGAAATCGTATCAGCGAGACACACTCTTCTTGGCATTCTTCACCGTGATACGGAACGTAACGTGATAAAACGTCAATCGTCGGTGTTGCAATGTGCCATTAACATTTTTAGAATTGACGTCGTTCCGTGAAATAAAAGCACTATTTTATCACGAGAGATGTAATTTAATGGAAATTAGAGTGGACGATAGTCTTTATTAGTTTATAATCTTTATTAAACGAAGGGTGTCGCGGCGTAGCTCTGTAAGTGCCATTTTTTTCAAAACACGTTTTACTGGCTTGACAATTCTCGAAAATTTTCATTAGTTTTTATACTTTTAGAAATTAAACCTAAAAAACAATAAATACAAAAAAAAACTGTAGGTGGGTTTACACGATTTTGTTCGCAGACGTTTTTTTGACGCTAAATATCTAGAAAGTAATAAATTGAAATCTGTACTTGTACTGATGGAGATCTGACCAGTTTTCCCTAGTTGCAATGTGGTCAATATTTTCTATTTGTAATATTTGATTACTTAAATAGCTACTTTTATAAAAATAAGAATTCTAGTTTTAAAAAGAGTTATTAATTATATCGAAACACGAATTAAGGAATTGTAAAAGAATTTCAAAATAATTCATGTGAGTTTCAAGATTTTAGGGCCGATTCATCACAGTTCAATCACAGTTGGTGGAATCGGCCCTTAGAGTAATTAAAAAATTTTCTTAAGTATTTCTAGAGATTTTAAATGATATTACAGAATTTTGAAGGATTTTTAAAAGGTTTCAAGTGATTTTAAAGGGATTTCAAGAAATTTGAAGTGATTCTAGGAAATTTAAAAGGATTTCTATAGAATTTTAAATATTTTCAAGAGATTTCAAGTGATTTCAGGGAATTTAAGTAGATCTTAAAAGATTTTACAATATTTCAAAGATATCCAGAATTCTTTAAGGAATTTTTAAGGGTTTTAAGTGGTTTTTGGAAATCCAAAACGATTTCGAGATATTTCAAATGATTTCAGGGAATTTAAGTAGTTTTCAAAAGATTTCAAAGATATCAAGAGTTCTTCAAAATATTTTAAAGGGTTTTAAGTGGTTTTTGGAAAGCCAAAGCGATTTCAAGAGATTTCAAGTGATTTTAGGGAATCTAAAGGGGTTTTAAAAGAATTTACAAGATTTCAAAGACATCTTGATTTTCTATAAAGAAATTTAAGAGATTTTAAGTGATTTAAAAATTTTATAAGCATTTTCGATAGATTTCAAGTGAATTGAAAGGGATTTCAAGAAATCTTAAGTGATTCTAGGAATTTTTCACAGATTTCCAAAGAATTTAATTATTTTCAAGAGATTTCACAAGATTTTAAAAAGTTTCAAGACATCGTAAAGAATTTCAAGAGATTTTAGTAAATTTGAAGAGTTTTCAGGAAATTTTAAAATAGTTTTCAAAAAATTTTACAAGATTTCAAACATATCAAGAGTTTCTCAAAGGATTTTGAAAGATTTTAAGTGGTTTTTGGAAAGTCAAAGCGATTTCGACAGATTTCAAGTAATTTTAGAGAATTTAGAGGGATTTCAACATATTTGCAAAATTTCAGAGAAATATTGATTTTCTATAAAGAAATTTAAGAGATTTTAAGTTGTTTTAGAATTTTTTATACATTTTCGATAGATTTCAAGTGATTTTTGAAAAATTTTTAAGGAATTGCAAAAAGAAATACAAAATCGTTTCCAGGATTTTCAATTCTTTGAAAATACTTGTAAATATTATAAAGGACTATATTTAATTTATTTAATGATATTAAAAAACTTTAAAGGATTTCAAAGTTATTATTACATGTTTTGAAAGTATTTCAGAAGATATTAAGTGATATTAAGGAATTTCAAAACATTCAAAAAAGTTTCAAAAGAGTTTGAAGTAATTTGAAAACAAAAAATGTTTTAGAATTCTTTGCAAATCTGTTAAACCATAAAAAGGGGTAAATGGGACAATTTTTGCACAGGTAGATCTCCATCAAATCTGGAATGTACTTTCCCATTTTCTTTTTAATTTGAAAAATCCGATTATTATGGTTTTTAATGCTTATTTTTAGGAATATTAAATTATCATGACAATAAATAGCAAAATTGTTTCGATTTTTCAGGATTCAAAAAAGTTATACAAAGAAAGCTGCCGATCTACAAGGACCAGTTCTAAGTCGGGTAAGTCATATGACATATTTATATTTCTATTTATGTTTATATTTATATTGTAGCCTATTTCAATATTTACAACAATTACCAATTAGAGTAGTGACATCTATATCCTTATCCCTGAGATATTCAAAAAGATAAAGTATATCCGATGACTTTTTGCACGAAACTCTCTCTTTATCACAAGAAAATATTCCATTACTTTTCTTTATTAAAGGAGCCTTGATAAATTGTATTTCAAGCCATATAACTGTCACTTATATATTTTCCGAATAATACGCACGACTTTCTCTCGTATGTGATCACTTATTTTGAAGTTCGGTTCATAAATCCAGTATAAATTCCTGTCGCTTGATAAAGTAATAACGGAAGAAGAGATTTGGGAAGCCTCGCTCGTTGATATAGCTCAGCAAGTTTCGTCGTATTGACGGAGCGAGTCTCTTGTAACATTGTAACGTAATGGCGGGGATTGAAAATTCAAATACCGCCGCCATTAAACTGAATAACGAGGAGCTGCAGCCGTTCGAAATATGAACACGGGTATGATTTGCGGCCTCGTAAACCCGTTCATAACGAATAATAATGTCACCACGGTGGCGACGACAACGGCGGCGGTGGCGGCGGTTGCCACCCGCCAAGAGGGGTTACCGCTGAAAATCCACCTACAATATCGCTCAAGACTTTTTTTCATGTCTCATAACGCCTTACCCGCTGAAATTAAATAATAAAATATTCTCCACCTCCCCAAAAGTCGTTGGCTTTGCTGTTCGCTCCTTTTCGTCGCCTGGAAGTCGCGCAAGCTTATTATTTCCTCTAAGACATTGCCCTCCGATGAATTATACGAATGACTCCCAGGTATTTTACGCTCCACCAAATCAAACGGAATTACGTTCAAAGTAATGTCTTTCAATACAAATACCATTCAATTCCATATATGTTGACTTGATTTATGTCGGTATTACGATCAGATATGTTAAAAATGATCTAACTGCTCATGATAGTAAGTTTGATACAAGTTTGGTACATAATATAGAATTAAACTCTGCTCATTCCGGATTCAATACAACTTTTATCTTTTATTAAGTCTTTACCGAATGCAAATATACAATTTATGAAAATATAATAATCCTGGAAGTAAAAAAAGAAGTACCAAAGTCTTTTACACATTGCATTGAGCAAGCAAAAGAATGGTTCATCCATTAGCAGATTAGCACCTTGCCTCGCTTCGAACCCGGGCGTTTACAATCATAAAATTTTCGCGCGAGTCAACATATCTTTTCTCCCGTATATTCTCTCTCTGCTAAATCAGTGTAATCGATTGGACAAATCCTTTCTCTCGCGATCGGGTGCCGTGAGGTTGGAATAGGTTTCGCACACACCACACACAGAAGCCATAAGGATCGCAAACAGTGTGCGATCTGCCTCACTCATACAAATTCCATGCCTCGTTTATGGTGCATTGGTGCACCTTCGCCAACGAACCTTCGTTCGGTTATGTACCATCAGTTCGGCATACACACGCCTAATAATGAAGATGTTGTTTTAATTGCTTGCTCGCGTGAGCATCTCGCTAATTAACGCATTCGCCACCAGAAGATACGGTCCACTCGTCCCGAGTGTTCCCTGTATATGCAATATGCATATATATCGCATATATTGCATATATAGATATAGTATATATATATATATATATATATATTGCATATATTGTATATAGTGATATACCCACTCTTATTTTCTCGCTCCATACTTTACACTTTGCGCACCTTCCACCGCTGATTACTTACTAATTTATCCCAGCAGCGTTATTAATGAAGGTGTACCCAGCGTTGCACACCGAGATAAATAAATTAGCCGGGCGTTATTTAAGGCGCGGCAATTTCTTTATTGATTGCGCGAACAACAAAATCATTTGTTAAAAAAAATCGAGTCAAGTTTCCACGCTCAGAAAAGGTTACATGAAATCGTACACAAAAGCCTTGAATGCCTTCATGTTTTAGCAAATATTTACATGATTTTGCTTCCTGACTAGAGACTTTTAGATTACAAGAACAAAAGCGCGCTCCGCGCACGCATTTATGTTCTTTTTCAATATTATATAATTTATTATATTTTATTTCTCTAATCTCTTAAAACCTATGTTAAACTTTGTGAAAATCTCTAAAAATTCTAAGAAACCTTTGAAAACCAGTGAAATCGCTTAAAATTTATGAAAATCTCTAAAAATGCACACAAAAACCTATAAAATCATTCATCTCTTGAAATCCATGTTAAGATTAGTGAAAATCTCTAAAAATTTCCATCAAACTCTGAAAATTTCTCAATTAATTTTTAAAATCTCTTAAAATCATTAAAGATATCATCAAATTCCATGAAATCCTTAAAACTATTACAAAATATTTTAAATTAAAAAATTCTACGATAACATTTAAAATCCCATTATCTCCCATGAAATCTTAAAAAAAAAACTCAATAAAAATCCTATTCTTTTCAATGAATCTTGAGTTTAGACTCGTGACAAAATGATTATTAACGAAACCAACTTCAAAATTTCAAATTCAATTTACGCGGAATTTACAGTTCGGCAAGTATCGATTGTTGAAAATCACTATCGATACTTACAGGACGAATCAGAAGTACGGAATAGGCGTTACGATATTTTGACTTCGACTCAATCATCTTCTTAGAATAGAGATATTTCGAGAAATGATTAACATTTGACGAATTTCATAATATCGAATTATATTATTATTAATTATGCTCTAATTTTTATGTATTCGAATTATTATTCGACCTAATCTCCTTTTCTTCGAATTCACATAAATTCTAATTTCTATATATCTGAATTTTTATATGACTTCATTTCTAATTGTCCGAATTACTATAGATTTTTTTTTTTTCGAATCAAATGGATATTCTGGCTAATTTCTTTTCATCTGAATGGTAATTTTTCGTAATTTCCTTTAGCCAGAATTTTCAAAAACGAGTATTTCTCTAACAGAATTATGATTTACCCGAAACTCAATTTCAATATGAGTTTCTGATCTATGCTCAGTCGGTAAGTAAAATGTAGATGTATGCTTCATTATCGCCAGTGAAATTCGTGGGTTATTCAAATCCCGTTCATAATATTTGATAATTTGTATGTAATTATGATATTATGTTATTAATTATTATTGAATTGCACGGAAAAAAAGAAATGGCTGAATTTACTATTTAAAATAGTAAAAATGACCTTTTTCCTGGAACTTAGTCAGTTTTACTATTCCAAATAGTAACTTTTACCAAAAAAATAGCAGGATTTACAATTTTTTGACCAAAAATTATAAGTATAATTAGTAAAAGTTACTAAGTTCTAGGAAAAATGTATTCAGAGCACATTTTAACTATTTTAAATGATAAATTTAGCCATTTTCTTCTTTCCTTGTGTATTATTCGATATTATTATGTATTATTATCAACAGGATTTGAATAACTCGCGCATTTCACTGGTGACAATGAATTATCCATCTACATCCTACTATACCGACTGAGCATAGATCGGAAACTCATATTGAAATTGTTTTTCGAGTAAATGATAATTTTGTTACAAAAATTCTCGCTTTTGAAAATCCTAGCTAATGGAAATTATAAAAAATTACGATTCGAGCGAAATTAAATTAGCCAGAATGTTAATTCGATCAACAATAACTTAGATAAAATTATTAATTGATGAAATGGAAATTAGGACAAATTTAAAGAAGTGAAAACGGATATCAGGTTAAATAGTAATTCGGACAATTAGAAATTGAATCAAATGAAAATTTATGCAATGAATAAAATGAACACATGAATATATGGTATAAATTTATAATATAATATATATTTTAATTCTTATAACATGGTATATAATCTGATAATAATTCGGGTACATAAAAATTCGAGCAATTGTTACTTCGATAAGACGAGATTTGTTCACCTGGGAATTATGAAAAATTGTAATATTACAAAATTATGAAATATTATGAAATTATGACTATTTTCTCTGTTCTGTAAACAGAATGGAAATATCAGGAAACAGTAAACTTGCGTGCTTGGCGCGTTCAATTGAGTTATGTTCAAACTTTTAAATGGAAACGCTTTATCGCTCCTCGAGTAGTTTTTAGTTTTTGTTGATGAGAAATAAAATTTTACGACATACTTTCCTTTATATGTATTAGTATAATGCAACATCACATTCGCGTTTCATTTGTACGATCTTAATATAGCCACTATCCGTAAAACTTCGTCTTTCAGTTTTGCACACTATAAACCTAGAAAAGTGAAATAAAAATCCAAACAGGAAATTAAACCAAGATCCAGATCAACCGGTAATTGTCTAATGAAGCCAATATTGCGACTCAATATTTTAATTAATAATAATAACTTAATTTCCTCTAGATTTTGATATAAAATATTATTTATGTCTATAAATTCCTCGATAAATTCCTATATATACATAATTACATAAATATGGCGTATAAAACTTAATTGCAAGATAATTCAACTTATATAAAAAATGCGCTGAATACATTTCAGTGAGGTGAGTCAGAGTCAGAGTGATCATCTCTAGATCTAATTTTCATTGTAACGAAATAAAAATCCATATAAGGAAGCTCGCGTGTTCGCACACAAAAGGATTCACACTGTCGTTGGTGACGTAATGCAATTCATCAACTTCTCAATGAATTGGAGGCGTCTAATTAGAGGAGCTTTCGCAGAGTTGAGCGTGGATGGGCATTAGCATCCGGCGACTCTGTAATTTGTGCTTCTCTTAATTAAATCATCCGTTAACCAAGCCGACCCTCTCGAAGCCTTTTTTTCACCGCTTTCTTCTGCAATTTTCGCTTTGCTCCCTTTTCGTCCTCCATACGTTAAATCCCACTGCTGTTTCTCCGACCACGTTTTTATTTCTTTCTCTCAGAGGCAATGCAAACAAATTTTATGGACAGCACACACAAAATCCTTCCTCTGAGCCGCCGGTCTTTTCCTTTCGACCTCTCCCGGTATGGGCCTTTTGGGTCCGCACAATTAAGCAGCTCGTACTTCACCGCGTTCCAAACTATCCTCGATTCAGTCTTACTTTGTTGAAGAATTTTATTGGACTTTAAATCGGATGTTGGTATCTTTTATTTTAGCAATTATACAAAAAAAAAACATCTATTTTTTATTAAAGTCTGCTTTTAATACGTCTTAATTATAATTAAGCTGTAAATTTTAATATGGATCTGATCGGAGCCTGATTGGGCAGAATTTGGGCCAAATCTGGCTCGGTTCCTTTTTATTTCGATTGTACGCTGTGCGGATTAACTCAGTTGTTTCAACATTAGACTGGCAAAATCGAGGATAGAATTCAAAGTGTGTGATACTCTCATTCTTATTTTTTTCATTGCCGAACAATCTGCAGAAAGGGGCCAAGATTTTTTCATCCAACTTTGGATTCAGGGTGACGGGG
>UCOH01006120.1:30564-94219 GCA_900474275.1 Synergus japonicus
GGGGGGGGGGGGGGGGGGGGGGGGGGGGAGTTAACGTCTTTGATTTTACATCCAAGGAGAGTGCATCTTCCTCCGCTTCTTTCGAAAGGGTGAAAAGGAAGGGGACAAAGACTTGCCAGGAACGGAGAAAGACAAGCGACGACAATACTCCGGCCCCCCGCGCTTTGGGCTCTAATATATTGCCGTTGGCCGACATGACGGAAAAGTATTGGACCTTGTTAGGCCTACCTGTATAAGGGCCTAGAAGGCCCACCGTGCTCCGCTTTCCTGACTGCGGGAATTTTAATGCGAAAAATTGCTTCTAACTGACCACCTTCCGTGCTTCCATGTAAAATTCTCCCAATCTTCCCGCTTTATTGACTTATGAAATTGATATAGGTTTCATGATGTGAAAATATCGAGTGTGTGAATCTTGTGCCAATTTGAAACCTTCCATTCGATTTTAAACGAGATGCATCAATTTTAGAATTTATATACTCTTCGAACTTCTATTATTTAGTTTAAATTCAATATTTGCCTCAAAAACATCTGCTGGTGTTTGAGAAATAGGCTCTTCATGCGATTTTACCGGGAAACTGGGAAAGACGGGAAAATTTCTGGGGGGGAAACCCGGGAAATGACAGGAAATTGAAATTAAATGAGAACGTAAAAATGAGAATTTACTTTTTCATAGAATTCATGTTTTCATTCTTTTACTAATTACATATCTAATATCTATAATATGTGTATGAATTGGGTTGAAGTTTCAGACGATTCTTTTACATTTATTTGGAATACAAATATCAAAATAAAAATTGAGGATTTTCAATGCGGATTTCAGGATATTTTTATTGATTTTAGGGGTTTACAAGGATTTTTAAGAGAATTGAAAGAGTTTTTTTTTTAGAGATTTCAGAATATTTCAAGATAATTTGATAGCCAGTGTAGTAATTTTTAAATCTGACCTGAACCCGATCTGGGCCTGACCGGGGCCAAAACAAAATTTCTACAAAGGTTATTTTAAAGAATTTGAAGAGACTTTAAGGGATTTCAAGAGATTTTAAACGATTTTAAGACATTTATCGAAGATTTGAAATATTTTAAAGAATCTAAAGTATAATTTTAAGGCATAATAATTAAATTTATTAAATTATTAATTGCTTGAAATTTCTTAAATTCACTTAAAATGCCTTCAAATCTATTGAAAATCTCCTTGAACTCTTTTATATTTTTTAGAAATCCATTGAAATTTGTTATAATCATTATTATATAATTTATAATATAAATTATAAAATAATTTATATTAATTTCATTTATAAAATCTTTTGAGTTTTGTGAAAACTCTTGGAAATACTTAAACTGCTTTGAACTCATCTAAAAATTCTTTGAAGCCCTTAAAATCTGTTGAAATCTCTTAAAATTCTACAATTGAAAAATTCTGAACATTCAAATGAACGAACTTTCTTACTGATTGTTTTCTAAACTAGAAACGATTTCAAAATATTGATACATTTGTATTAAAAATAATTCTATATATTCTACATAAGATAAAAGTGGGAAAAAATATTTCGTTCATTTGTAACGATCAAAATTTCTAATACATAAAATTCCTTGAATTTTCTTGAAATCAAATTAAACTCCTTAAAATATCCTTTAAAATTCCCTAAAATCAGTTAATGTCTTCATGAAATCCCTTGAAATTTCTTGAAATCCCTTTAAATTCCCTTGAAATATCTTAAAAAATCCTAAGCATCGTCGGGTAAATTTCCTCTAGTGAATAAATAAAAATAATACACTTTTGTGGATTTTTTTATATTTATTCTTAATCTAATAAATGTAAAAAAAAAATAAAATAAAAAAAAATGATAAGACTAGCATTTTCCACCAATTCTACATGAGTGACAGTATTTTTTGCTTTATTGACTTAAAAGATATTTAGAATGAGTCATGAATTAAAATAAATCTTAGCGCTACGCCGTAAATATGAACATGTTACATATTAGTTAATTAAGGAAAATTAAAAAATTTTCCCGCTCAAAACCGGGAAATAATCGGAAAAAACCGACAAATGGACGGAAAAATCCGGGAAATGAACGGAAAAAACCGGGAAATGACCGGAAATTTGAAATCATCCCCCGATTCGCCACCCTATTCTTAAAAACACATATTACCTGCGATGAGGCTGGCGTCTGAGCATTCTAATTTCAGTGCTCCGCCTGGTCCAGCAACTCCGAGCTAATAAAAATCTGACGCAGTCGCTGAAGCAACTGTGATAAATAAGCCAATAAAAGAGAGACCCATCAAACCACCCTCTTCCCTTTTATGATTCTTTCACTCTCTTTTTCTGCGGCCTTGATTATTGATATAAACGACTGGAATCGCGCGACGAGGCGCATGAATGGGAACATCGACACCCTCCTTTTTAATAAGCTTCTACACACACACACACACACACACACACACACACACACACACACTAGAATTATATACACTCCACCCCAAAAAAGCTTGGCCCCAGAAACTCATCGGGGGTGTTGGTGGGAAAGTACACCCCGAAATCACCGCATGTAATCTCAGTGTAATGATATTGTGCGATTTGCATATTACACCAGCCTAGATCATGAATTTATTACCAACGTTTAAATCAAGTAGGGGTGAGTATTGAGTATGCACTATGCATACACGAACATATATATATATATATATATATATATATATATACGTGAGACGCGTGCATGCATGTTGTTACTTTCGCGACGTTTCGCGTGTAGGCTTGCGCATAATTTTCGATCCCCGTCGACACAGCTTCGACGGAGTAGCTAACGATCTTATAACGACGACAGTAATTTACGAGGAAACGATAAGCCCTCGAGAATATTTTCAAAGGCGATGATTGGCTTTTAACGACCTGGAAAAATCTCCCTAAATATATGAATATTAATTGGGCGTGAGCAGTATTTAATTGCAGTCTTTGAAAAATTCATATTTTTTGGCAACCCTCGCGGTTTTTAATTGTGTATTATATGCATCTGAAGGGAGAAGGACTTTTTTGACCGGAGCATACTTTTTTGATGAATGCATTATTTCAGTAGAGCTAAAGTTATGGTTTTAGAGTTATATATAGTTTTACTCCCTAGGGAGTAAATTATTTACATATGACGTCACTTTTTAGTTCCCAAAGAGGAAAAAGTACAACTTTAGCACCTCTAGATATGAAAATAGGCTGAAATGATGTATGTGTTATGGGCTATCCATAAATTATAGCAATTTTTTTGGAAAGGGGTGGGAGCAGATATATATATAGATTTTGTAAAATAATATTTTTACAAACCATAACGATACGTTATTTAAAAGATTTCAAGGAATTTTAAGGAAACTTCCTACGGATTTGATTTTCCTCAAATCTAATAAAATTCTATATATATTATATATAGAAAAATTATATATATATAAAAAAAGGAAAATTAAATTAGATATTTTTTTATTCATTTAATTTGGTCTTTTTAGGATTTGAAAGCTTTTTGGTAATTCTAAAAAATTTCAATCATTTTTAATCAATTTCAAAGCATTTAGGTATTTTAAAGAATTCCGTAGGATTTTAACAAATCTCAAGATTTTTAGAGTGATTTCAATAGATTTCGAGGGATTTCATAGATTTTCAAAGAATTTTAGGCGAATTTCCGGGTGTCTAGAGAATGGAGAACTTAGAGAATAAATGAAATGAAATGAAATTTTTTAAATAAATTTAATAAGGCCATCTTAGGATTTGAAAGCTCTTTGGTGATTCTAAAAAATTTCAATTGTTTTCAACCAATTTCAAAGATTTTAAGGAATTGCAAAGGATAATTGGTAAAACCTTCAAGGATTTAGAAAATCTGAGTGGTTTCCAAATTTTTTGAAGGATTTTTAAAAGTTATTAAAAATTTCAAGGTGTTTAAAGAGATTTGCAAATATTTCAAGGAATTTCACAGAGGTTTCTATGCGGATATTTTTGGCATAAAGCAGATTTTAATTTTACATTTCAATTTTTTTTGGGATTATAGTTAATTCACAGAAAAAAATCTATAATTTTTGTTACAGGTTTTAGCACATCTTAAATAAATAAATTCTTGTTTCTTCCTGTTTAGTTATGTAATATGTATTCGACTTTTTGTTTTATTTAAAATTTCTTTATTCTAAAGAGTACCTGATGAATTTTTAATGCTATTTTCTGTAGAAATCTACATTTTACTTAAATCCATTGATGGAATAATATTTAAAAAAAATTATATAACACCGTACACTGTAAAAAAACTTTAATTACTTTAGTTGAAGTTTTATACAAATACCGTAACTAGATGAATTTTCAACAAAATAGTCGAATTTTCAATACATATATTTCTATCAGTGTAGAAGGTTGAATCTAAACAATTTTGTTACTAACTTGTTACAAGGAGAGATAGAAGCAAAAAATACATGGAAAAAGTGTTTCTTAATGTATGGACTTGTTAAAAGTAATAAAAAGGTAAAAAGTCACGCTTATGGCAAAATCTGATTTCCAGAAATGCGATCTAGGTATCTCAATATAATAAATAACATGGACTGTTACACGCAGTCTTTAAATGAATTAATTAGAAAGAAATTAATTTGAAAGAAACTCTGCACATAATGTTCCACCATTAATTAACTTCTTGCATTTTCCACATCCGCCTAATTTAATGACCCTTTACATCTTCCACATCACCCGTTAAACACTCGTAGAAAATTAACCCTTGATTACTCTTAGGAGCAACTGCGCACTAACGAAGATGCCATTAGCGCATTAAGCGCGTTCTCTGTTATTTCGTTAAAAGCGGTTAAAAAATAACATCTGCGACGCGTGGACGTCAAATCAGAGTTCAAATAAAATCACTGACACTTGCCTCTAGTATCCCAAAAATACCACAGGAGCGGATCAACAATGAAAGTCAATTGACGAAACTACGAGGGTGAAAGACGAGGATAGAAAGTGAAAATAACATTATGAGAAGCAAGAGAAAACTATCCAATCGAGATTCCCTTTTAGTTGTGTTGGGGTGTTTGCTTATAGCTCGTAGAGCGTCGTTATCCTTATGGAAGGCATATGTCCGCTCCCCTATGCGGGACACAAACACAATGTTCCCACCCGAGGTTTAAAGTGCTCCCCAGAAGTTAATCTCGAGTTAAACCCCCAGTAAACACGATTAAAACGTTAGTACATGGAGAAGCTCGCGAAAATCACACACCCCCTTCATCTTCTATTTACTTTTCGCACAGTAAAAATAATATTAATGACGTTGAATATCCCTGTAAAAAAAAAACGTCCAGTCACGAGTTCGCCGCGCGTCGAAGATTAAGGCGCGGGTGGGAAATTTTCTTCTATTTTTTGGGGACTAAATCGATTACGCGCAATTCAGTCGCGTGCTTTTTATTTGAGGATTTATTTAGTGTGAAAAAATTCATAAGATATCAGTCATAGAGAAGGATTTAGTTGTCAGGATCGGATTCTGGTATTGTAGAGATAAATTTCTTGTGAAAGGAATTTTTATGCAAAATGAGGTGCAAGACTTTATAGAAAAGGCGTCAAACCGAAATTTTCGACTACTGATGTTTAATTACTGATAGTTTTAATTAAAACTGATAGTTAATTTAATACTGACTAGCAAAATAACACGTCCGCTACGTGTTTTAAAGAGATTTTAAATCTTTATCGTTAGAATGTCGAAATTTCAAAAGGTTTTTGAGATTTTAAAAATATTTTAAAGAATTTTAAACGTTTTTATGGAATTTCTAGGAATTTTAAGAGAATTCAAGAGGTTTTAATGAATTTTAAAAGATTTTCGCATTTTTCAGGATTTTATTAAATTTTATGAAATTTCTAATCATTTTTGTGAATTTAAAGAGATATTTCTGATTTTTAAAAGATTTTAGGAAGCTTTTAAGGATTTTATGGAATTTTATGAGATTTATAATTTTGGGATTTTAAGAGATCATGAATCTTGTTGTGGAATTTCGAAATTTTAAAAGGTTTTTAAGAATTTTAAAGGATTTTAAGGGATTTTAATCGTTCTCATGGAATTTCCAGAAATTTTAAGATTTTTGAGAATTTTAAAGGATTTTAAGAGATTTTAATCGTTATCATGGAATTTCCAGGAATTTTAAGAGAATTCAAAATTTGTAAGGGAATCTTATGGAATTTCGAGGAACTTCAAAATTTTAAAAGGTTTCTGAGAATTTTAAGGAATTTTAAATGTTGTAATAGAATTTCCAAGAATTTGAGGACAATTAAGAGATTTTAATGAGTTTTAAAACACTTTAATGGCATTTTTAAGGATTGTAGAAAATTTTATGAGATTTTTAATACATTTAAGAGATATCGCGAAATTTTTCTGATTTTTAAAAGATTTTATGGAATTTTTCAGAATATTATGGAAGCTGACGAAATTTTTAATACTTTTAATGGATTTTAAAGGATATAAAGTGGTTTTGAATGTTATTGTAGAATTTTAAAGAATTTCAAGAAGATTTTGGGTATTTTAAGAAGTTTTCACGAATTTGAGCAGATTTCAAGAGATTTTTATGACTTTTAAAATATTTTATATAATTTAAAAAGATTTTTTTGCCAGGGTATTTTATTTATGGATTTAAAAAAAATTTTGTTTTTATTAAAAGATTTTGTAGAATTTATAAGGATTTCAAAGACTTTTGTAAAATTTGAAGGACGAGAGCAAAAAGGAACACAATCGCGATTATTTTGTTTTCCTTCTTCAACTTCAAGTCATTCAAAAGCCAATCAGGTTTGCAACAACAATGTATGCGAGATTTTCGAGACATATCGCGACACCACTTTTTTAAGATAAGATAGTTAAATTATTTGGATTAGAGTATTATGAAACTGGTATTTAACGAAACTAGCAAAGTAGGTGTGATCATGCACTGAAATGGAATCGTAGGATGACTTGAGATCTATTAGACTCAACTTTTGTCCTACTAATATTGGAGGCATCAGGTTACATGTAAAAACAACGATCTCTTAAGAGAAAAGAGCAGGAAAAGCCGACTTCTCCAGGCGGCTTTCTTTGAGAAAGGAGAATAGTGTCTTCGTAGTGTAAAGGTGCCGACACTGGTTCCACTCAAGTTTTGAGATCCTCGCCTATATTTTAAAGTATTTGACTCCTGTCGCAGCAAAAGATTTTGCACCTGGCTGCGGCAAGGGTTGATTCCTTGGAAACTTGCCGCTGTTTATTATTTACTCTTTCCATCAAAGCTGACGATTTTTCTTGCTTTTCTAATGCAGTGTCACATGACCTTTTCAAAAGCATGTTTCTAAAACAACATCAGTCATCTTCAAAGATTCATCAGTTTAAAGAGTGGAAAAAGTGTCTTAAATCATCGACTCTTCCAGTTTTACACATTTCCGAATTAGATAGAAAAATAGGATAGATATAGAAAAATTGTGAAAGAAAATTGTAATTTGTAATAGTGATTAGATTGTTTTATGTTCTTAGATCGATAAAAGAAACAATTTCCCGTGAATCTTAATTTTAGCATGGATTATGCACGTGTTTCGTAATCACCCTGCTATTACCCTATTTGAATTCCGGGGACGTTACTAAATGAGACAATAAATCATAACACGTTTCAGAGCGATATCATGAATATTAATGCAATCATTATGACGTTTAAAGACCTATTAATCCGGGGTTAAAGCATTCCTTCTTTGGCGCCATTTTATCGTCGAGCAATATTAGCCCTATCGATCATCAGATGACTCCCTTTTAGTCGGGAAAGAACCAAAGCCATAAGCTGCACGTCGGCTATTGCCTATTTCCATGGATCCAAAGCGTGCGAATTTACTCCCCTCTGTCGTCATCTTTTATTCATATTCTTCCTCTTTCTCCCTGTTAGTTTTTCTTCTTTCTGTCTACTGTTTATATTTCACCTATTTTCGATGGTCATCCAGGGATTCTATCAATTATAATATTGTTTTCATTAGGGAGGGGAGCTAATGGAGATCATCGTTTTATTAGACAAATGATTAAGCGTATAACGTATATCAAATTAAATTAACTCAAATATTAAAAATGAGAGAAGCAAGAAATGATTTTTCTACTTTTGTAATACTTTCCGTATACCTCGATTAGAAATTTTGATGTGGATCTGATCAGAGCCAAATTGGAAAGAACTTGGGGCAAATTTGGACTATCTAGACGGGGCCATACTAGAAATAATACGGAATACGGAGTACGGAACCTGATCAGCGCCCCAATTGATGATCTATTTATAACTATACTGTATAGAAATTCTATTGTGGCCCAGCTGGGCCCAAATCGCGCAGAAATTGTAGCATGGACCCGATCAGGGCCCGATTGGGACAAATTAAAGATTATCTAGACGGGGCCAGACTAGAAATAAAATGGAACCTGATCAGCGCTCCAACTGATGATCTGTTTATAGCTATTCTATATAGAAATTCTATTGTGGCTCCATCCGGGCCCAAATCGCGCAGAAATTGTAATATGGATTCGATCAGGGCCGAGTCGGGCAGTACTTGAGACAAATCGGGCTATCTAGACGGGGCCAGACTCGAAATAAAACACAGAACCCGATCAGCGCCTCAATAGATGGCCCGACTTGGCTACCAGATCTGGCCCCTGTTATAGCCCCATCAATTACTTTAATCTAGCTATTTTATAGTTTTATTTAAATTTATAAAAATATATTGCAACGCGATTTTAAGGAATTAATTGTTCTTGTGGCTTCCTAATTCGGCCCAAGTCAGAGACAGATCATTCGTCCTATCTAGGCCACAAATAGTATGTCCGATCGGGGCCTGACTTCTTATAAGAAAAAAAATTGTGAATTTCTGTCATAAAAAGATACTTTTTATTACTGAAATGCAAAATTTTTTTCTTATTATAATTGGTACATAATATACCAGGGCCGTGCGCAGGAATTCATGTTCGGAGGGGGTTCGAAATATTTTTATGATTAATTCATATTTTACAATAAAAAAATTTCCTTCAAACGATCTTCTTTGATGTAAAGTAATAACTTATTTTTAATTTTAATTTGTCTATGGGCATAATATACTATTATAATAGTAAGAATTCTTGTCTGATAAATATATGATTGAAAAGTTCTGAACGTTCAAATGAACGAATTTTTGTATTGATTGTATTTGTAACTATATAAAGTTTTAAAATATTGATTTATTTACATTGAAAATAATAAAGAATTAAATAAACTTGTAATCCTGATTGTTATTTTTAGTTGGCACAATATTTCTGGATAAAATATAATTTGAAAAAAATATTTCGTTGTTTTGAACGTTCAAAATTTTATTCACATATAAATATAGCATTTGCTAAGAATATTTTGCGTATTATATTATATTAAGATTTATTCTCGCACCAAAAATATCTTGGACGAGATCCATGAAATTCAACGTAGCGAAGACGCTGGATTTCCAGGATGAATCTGGATTTCAGGGATTCAATCTGGGATGACCATTGGTCAGATACATTTTCTCAATATGCGCATTTCGCCCATTTCGAACTCGTGAGGCATCAGAATGTCAGATTGTTTGCACAGAAATTGTTATATTACGCTAAATCGAAGTTATACATGAAAATAGGTAAGAAATCTTGAAGAGATACGGGATTTTAGTTTGTTCTCAATTTAGCTTACATTAAGTTTTATTTTCCCATTTAGTAATTTTGATATGGGCCCGACCGGGCCCAAATCAGGAAATCTGGTCCAGATCTAAGTTTTTAATAACTCTTTTCGTGCACTAGAGCATTTCCCACCATAAAAATCATAAAATCGCAAAACAGTAGAATAAATTTGGTAGATTCAGACAATGGAGTAAATTTTACGTCTATCCCATTGCAATATCGATTTACATCTTTTATATTCCCGATTCGATTCACGATAGTCGTGATGCAAACATTTTGCGAAGATAGAGTAGCGCCCTCGATTAATGTTCCGTGGATGTACAGCTGATACCAAAATTTATTAGTCAAGGGAAAGAATCGTGATAGACACTCGATGGAGAGGGTGTAGGTTCATCGAGACTGACGCCTGTGTTCAAATTCAATCGGATATCGAATGAAACTGCCGGAAATGCACCGTAGAAAAAGATTCGAGCGCGATCGGGTCGTTCGACAAAGCGAGCCGAATAAATGAGGCCGTAAAGCGAAAGCCGAGCTGAGAAGGAATCAGATTCGAATATTGATTCGCCTTATTTAAATTCTTCCTTATCGACGAGTGGATATCTTCGTCGCGAAATTGGACGCGATAACGAAAGGGAATCGAGAATCGAGCTAGCGAATAGGCCAGGTAAATGGTGGAAGGAAAAGGACCCGTTCCTCCCGGATCCGACGCACCGGGATGAGAAAGAAGCCGAGGAAGGAGCTAAACTGAGGGAGGAGTGAAAAGAGCCAGGAAAGGGAAAGAAATTCTAAGGACAAAGGAAAAATGCAAAGAAGTAGAATAGATTTTAAAAAAAACGATCTCTGCTCCGATCGAACGTCAGGATTTCGATCCGGGCAACATCCTCTCGGGACCAAGGAAATGTATTGCCTTCTCTAATCGAAATACATCTTTGGAGAACAAACTGCTAGTCGGGCTTAAGAAAAAAGAGGGAAATAACTGAATTTTCTCAATGTGTAATTTCACTGAAGTAATTCAAGATATATTACCGAAAAAACTGGAAGTGAAATAAAAGAATCCCGCGTTGTTCGGGATAATTTCCAAGTTCCGCCGGCAATTAAGAGTTTTCTCTGCGGTTTTCATAAAATCGTATTAAATCCCCAGGAGTCTTGGGTACTCTTCTTCATCTGCGAGAGAGGGTGAGGATTCAGGGTGGAGAGGATATTATTTCTTATTCCCTCGAGTTGCAAACTTCTACGTGGCATTAGACGAGCGAAATAATTCTAAAGAAATTTCATAACTGTCCGCGGAGATCTTCCCGCTTCAAGAAATGCTTCAAGTAATAACCAACGCCTGGCAAACGGTTCTCATTTCATACTCGGCGAAAAAAGCTTCATCTCCTTGAGCAAGTGCTTTTTAAAAGTGATGAATATTTTTATTCACTCCCAGATTATATTCACTTTATCCCGGGTGACATCCATATTGAATTGTATAATCTATTCGTTTATTATATCTATTTTATTCAGATATATATTTCTTTGATTAAGGGTGACGTTTTATTTTATTTAAAGCAATAAAATAATTTTGATTTGAAAGATTGCAATACTTTTTAGAAGTATATTTTCCGTCTGGTCGTAAAATGTAGATGGTGTTTCCGGATTCAAAGGGCGTTCGTTTTCGCTGGTAGGAATTTTGAAAAAGTTCTCGTGGGCCACGTAAGCACCTCTGGTGTGCGATCTGTCAACCACCGCCCTCGACGTCCTTGCTGAGCTTGACTCTGCCGTTTTATTCGCATTCAAATGGCAGCACTTTAATTTGCATGCTAAGAGTCCCTCTCGCCAGCCGTCCCCGATCCGCTGCCGCCTCCCAACCCCCAGCGGTTCCCCGCCCCCGCGGGCGGATTTCCATTTAAACTCACAAAATGGCGCTGACTCTGCGGGGCTACAAAATTTTTTATTGAAAGATTCGATGTGGATAGCATCCGAGGGCGCGCACGCGCGTGAAAAAAAAAGCTTCTCCCACTCTGGGACGGTATTCCGCGAGATAAAATGTCGTTTATCCGCACTTCGCCTCTCTTCCAACCCCCTGCCACCCTCATCCTCACCGCGAACACAATTTTCTCCCCCTCTCTCTATCTCGGGCAGAGTTTCCTCCCGTATTTTTATCCTGGATATCGTTCTCCACGCTCTACTTTTATTCGCAATGGCGTTTCGCCTCTTGAGATTGTCGACAAATTCAGCAGTTATTGGCAATGACCAGGGTTTGGATTTTTAGGTAAACATGTTCCTGCTTTTGTATTCATGAGCATTAAGGGTGTTTTAGTTTCAGAGAGAAGGGAATTGTTTTGGGATATGGGAGTCGTTTACGACTCCAAGTGTCTGCTTTGCTTTTATATTGGATCACGAGTTCATAAAAAGGGAAGGTGGCATGTATCAGTTATTATTTATTGCAATGGAATAGAATATTACATAGAATGTAATAGAAACTTATTACATATATAATATATTGTTATAGAGAATATAATAATATAATAATAATATCAAGCAGGTTACAATCTGATATAATTTATAATCCCTATTGTTTGTCGTGACAGAATTGAAGGGTGGGATGTCATATAAGGGATTAATCCACATTCAACAAATATTTTTCATGAGAGATATTAAGAAACATTCTGTAAAATCTAATTTTCAATTTTTTTTAAAAAAAAGCAAAAGTTCAGTCTGGAGATATTTTAGTGCTGAACAAAGCCCGAGAAAAATTGATTAGAATTTCTGGACTTATGCCGAAAAATTTAATGAAATTCTTTTAAATTTTGTAAAATCACTTGATATTGATTGATTTTCCTACATAATTACACAAAATATAGTTTTCCTTATTAAAATTTAATTAAAAATCCTTAAAATATCATTAAATATTTCATAATTCCTCTAAACTCCATGAAATCTCATTAAATATCTTAAATTTCCTGAAAATCCCATAAAATTTCGTAGAATTCATTGAATCCCAAAAAAGTCATTAAAATTACTTAACATCCCATAAACTCTCTAAATCTGAATTAGTGATAAATGTTACTAATTTACTTCAGTGAAAAATTTTAAATTTTGTTAGTCATTTTTGACAGAGAATATTGTAAAATCCTTTAAAATTATTTGCAATCCCACAAAATGTTGTCAAATTCCTTAAAATTGTCTAGAATCCTACGAAATTTCTGAAAATCCCAATAGTTTTCGTAAAATGCTTGTAGGTTCCTGAAAATTATTCAAAATCCCATAAAATCCTTCAAAATACTTGAAAATCCATTGCAATTCCGTAAAACCTCGTAAACCCCTTATTATTACTTAAACCCCCACTGAAATCTCATTAAATCTCTTAAATTTCCTTAAAAATGCAATAAAATTTCGTAGAAACCCTTGAATCCCTTAAAAGTCCACAAAATCACTTAATATCCCATAAATATCGTAAAATTCCTTAAAATTATCTAGAATCCTACTTGTAAGTTCCTAAAAATGTTCAAAATCCCATGAACTCTCATAAAATTCCGTAAAATCTCGTAAATGCCTTAAAATTACTTAATATCCCATAAATTATCGTAAAACCCTTTATGATTACTTAAAATCACATGAAATCTTTTAGAATTTCTGGTAATCCCAATGAATTTCGTAAAATCCTCTTAAATTCCTTAAATTATTCAAAATCTCATTAAATCTCCTAGAATACCATGAAATCAAAGAAAATGTCATGCAATCCCTTATTTAAAATGTTTTAAATTCTCTAAACCCGCAATAACAGATAAATTGCCTTAAAATTTCTGAAAATCGCAATAAATTTCACAAAGTTCCTTAAAATCCCGTGAAATCCTTTAATATTTCTAAAATTCCAATATAAATACCGTAAAATTCGTATTCTCTCTCTTAATTTATCCTTTTTGACAGCAATCTTTTTCCAACAAAAATAATCTGAAAATACTTTTCAAATTCAGAGAAGATGCATATATACATCTCAATCTCATCGGCGAAGTAAAACGAATTTTGCACCCTCAAGGCGATCGAGTAGTGGCTTCCGTTTCTCGTTCTTTCTCCACAGCCGAGGGTCTTTTGTTTCAAGCGATCCCTTTTTCATTGGGAACTCCCCCTAATCGACCTCGCCCTGTTCCTAAATTGAGTCTCGATTGTTATTTGATTATGTCGTTACCACCATCGCACCGCGTCGTCGATACTGATTTATCGCTTTTCGATAAAGCTGCTGTTACAGCATTTTATACCTCAATCGACCCAGCAACCTTCCCAATCGATTTTCAAATTATGCGAAAGAATTTGTCGAACATCTTGTTACTTATCACCTCCTACACAAAATCTACTTCACAAACAATCATCCTACTCAATTTTCATCCACCAAATGAACTATTAAACCCTTCATAAAAAAATTTTAATTTCCTTAGTAATTAGTATGCTTACTCCTTTTTTGCATCTTTAATTATCACCTCAAATTAAAACTGAATCTTCTCCTTAAAAATAAACATTTTCCATCTCGGAATAGATTTTACATTATCATTATTATTTTACATTTTCCCCTACAAAATTATTAATCCACATTTTGTCAACTCTATTAATTCCATTCACTTTGTACACATATAGTTTAGTAGCGAAGCAATTATTGACATATATATTTACAGTCTTTAGGATTATATTGTACTCATCCACAGAACTAATATGAGTTAAAAAAAAATGGAATGGGAACGTTTCACCTTTTGTTTTCAGAGGTGATGAGAGAAAGACCCTCTTATCGAGCCAACTGGCCAAATATAACCCAGGAGATAGCTCACAAACTCTTCCGATCCGCTACTCCCTTAAAACCATAAGCCGTTGACACAACCTTATCCGTTTACAAGACAAACCTTATGGCGTTTCCGTCAGGATTTTCGAATTCGAAAGGACAACATTGCTGGGGAAAATCGCAGACCTCAAAGCACGTCATGGTTCATGCCGCCATTGTTTACAAAGCTATTAGGGTGTTTATGCTTTAGGCATTATGGGAGCATCGGGTCTTCGGGAAGTTCACCGCCCTCTTTCCCTATATAGTTCATACACCGGAAACTTGACTATTTAGCACTCTTTCAGGGTTACTTACCAAAATGGCAAATTTAATTTAGACCCATCGCGTCCACTAAACCTGCGGTTTTATGTTTCTGTTGGTCTTTTGATTCTCTGCAAACACGATAAATCTTCACACGTGTTCAAAGTAATGGTGTACAATTTCCGGGGAAACGGAAAATGCTTCTATATTATGATTTTATTATTGGAAATTTCAGAAATCGTAGCTTTTATGGGGTGGTTAAATATCGTTTCAGTTTCAATATCAGGAATTGTTCTAATTACAGAAAATCTTTTTTAATCATAGGATATCATCAAGAGTTGGAAGTATATTCTAGTTTCTTGACACCAGATTTTTAATGGACCCGAAAAGATATTTTTAAAAGCATCTAGTCTCTTAAAATTAGAATTCTAATTTCTGGTTGTTGTTTTTACTTTCCAAAATTGATAATCAGCGAGTGTTCTTCACTGAAAAAGTATTTCATCATGTCTCTTACGTCTAGACAAATATTTGAAGGTGATTTAAGATAAAGGAAAGCACTTAGAAAAATTCTGCACCATTCCATATGAAATATTATATATAATTACATCAGAATTCCAAAAAGGGAAAAACACAAAAGAATAGCTTCCGTTATCTTAAAATTCAAAAAATTTAGCGTTTTCTTGAAAGAGCGATCGTTCTTTTAAACAAATGAGGGTTTGGCGAAATCGTTCGCTTTGCAGGGGATCAATTCGGTGGTGAACGTTCAATCCGGTGTGATCGTATCCTGTGAAGAAGGGTGAAAAGAGAGAAGAGGGAGGGTGATCGAATCGGTGAAAGAAGATGTATGAAATTCCGGCGCCTCCCAGTCGGTTTTCTCCGGTGGCGGGGTAGAATATATTGGATTCTGGTAGTCAATAGAGGCAGTTAGGGGTGGCAACACGCAGCCAAAGGCAGGCGTTTTATCACGAGCCTTGATATACTGGGCGGCCGCTGTTAGAGGGGTTAATCTCTCACGCTCGGTTAGCTCCTATTCCTAACATCGAGCGAGCTCATTCTCTCCTTCTGCCCTTCCCCCTATCTCTATCAACCTCTCCACCCCATTTTGCCATTTATTGGACAACCTTCCCAGTTAGCATCTCTTCTTCCACATCCAAGGATATGTTTACTTCCAAATTCAAACACTAAATACTTCCAAATCTTACGAGTTTAAGATAAACTGAATGAATTTGAAGTTGAAGCCAATTTCTTCTCATAATTCCACAGATGCTAACTAATTTCGCTTGTAATGAATAAGAAATGCTTCAGATGTACAATTGTAGAAATGTACAAACATCCAGCCGAAGAATCCTCAATTCTCGTATTCTGTGCATACCGTGGTTCAGAAAGCGCGCTGAACATAGTCCCAAGGTCCGAAGGGGTCTTTTGTAAATGTTTAGCGTTTTGTTTTAAGAGTCAGGTTCGAAGAGCGGATCCCAGGTAGGTGTTAAACGGGGGCTGAGAGCTCGTTAGGATTTTTCCGCGAGTGCTAAATGTCGGAGACAATGCTGTCCTCTGTGTTGGAGGCACTTCGCTAACGAGACGCGGACCCCGTCAATTGTTTCTGCAAACACGAAACAATGGACAGTAGCCGACCGATACTAATGACCGGTTTATACACTCCCTTAGCTCGACTCCCGCGCCTCTTCGCAGACTCAAACTTCGTCCTTTCTTTCATTCCTACGTATAGGAAACCTATACATGTACTCAACCACCCACCTACTTTACCAACCTACCAATATACCTTCCTTCCTTTTCCTTACACGCGGACGGTGCGGCTATATTGGACCATTGTGAGCTCATTTGGTCGTCTCACTTCGTCTAACGATCCGCTCTGGCTTTTGTAAGTGTTCCACTCGCTTACCAAGCTGCATTCTCAAATAATCTCTTACATACGAGGCACGCTGTTTAGCTCCTCTCAGCCTGATAAATACCTTCCGAGGCAATCGACCTGTTGAATCGCCTTCAATCAGGTTCTTTATTTCCAACAAAATGCCCATTCGCGTGCCATCCACAAGTGTCAGATCAAAACCAATCATGACTCATAGGTACTTCTTTTGCGTTTAAGAATTATGTTCGTTCATCTTCATCTCTTCTTTCAATACTTCATCGTAATTCTTATAAATGCTGTCTATCGTAACTAACAAGGTTACACTGATTGTGAGAAAAATGTTTCATTCGGAGAAGAAAACTTTTCGTTGCTATATAGAAGCAACAAAAATTGTGGTTTGTGCCAACTGAATTTTTGTTGAACCAACTAAAGTTGGAATTAATTGAATTAACAAATTCAACCAAAATTTATATTTTTTTTCGGTTTAAATGAATTTTCTTGGTATAACTAAAGGTTTGTTTTATGAAGTTCTAATACCTTCTTAATCAGTATTAAATAAAGGAGATTAAAGTCACAGGCACCATTGGTTCAATTATTATTTTCCGGCACGGTCGCTTGTATATAGAGTGTAATGGGTTCGAATCTCGACTTCGTGATGAATATACCGAGACCCTTCGTCTTAAATATTATATCCAAATCCAAAGTAGAAAAATATTATATAATATATCTCTTTTAAATTTGAACAAATTTTGTATTAACCTTATCTACTTATATAAAAGCAGTACATAAAATAACGACTTAATTTTTGGGTTACAAATATGTGGAAAAAATTTTATGGCAATCTTGACTCATGCACATTAGTAGAATTTATTTACTAAATTTACTCAATTAAAGAAAATTCTTGCTTAATATGTACATTTTATATTGGTACAACTTGATGTATTATATTTCCATAAATTATCTTATTAATTCCCTTTTAATGTCCACATCTTACATGATTGAAAAGTTCTAAACATTCAAATGAACGAATTTTTGTATTGATTGTATTTGTAACTACAAAAAGTTTTTAAATATTGATTAATTTACATTGAAAATAATAAAGAATTAAATAAACTTGTAATCCTGATTGTTATTTTTAGTTGGCACAATATTTCTGGATAAAATATAATTTAAAAAAAATATTTCGTTCATTTGAACGTTTGAAACTTTATTCACATATCTTACGTAAAATCTTATACCTTCCACACTCTTAAAATGTTTCACCACATTTGTTTTTTACCTTCTTTAAAAAATGCGTCAAAGCAATTATTTGATTATATTTATATTATATACAAGCGTATATGAGTATATATTATCAAATTAGCAAAAAGGGTTTGATATATCCTTAAGGGGTCGCACAGGCAGCTGCCAGGTGCATCTAGCTTGAGCGATAAAGCTTCAGCCTCACTTCTCGAGTGACTCAGCTGCGAACATCGAAAATTTAGAGTAGTCGCTAGCTGCAAAAGACCATAATGCAGTTCCGGGGGAGCAGATTTACGAACCAAGTAATTAACATATTATGAGACACGCGAGCTGACGATGGCGGCACTAGGAAGGGATTTTGCGAAATCTGGCTTTAATGAAAAGTTGCCCCAGTCAATAACCGTAGCGACTGCAGGTCATACTTGGCGACATGCAACCCGAGAAATGGCGGACTCGAGTCAAAGCCACGAACTCTGCTCGGCCGTGTCTAAATTATTGCACTGTGACGAAATTCGATAATCAAATCACACACCGCACGCCCGTGACTAATATAGGCCGTCAGTCGATCTACAACCTAGTGGCGCCTTGCTGCGGCCGGCGGCCCCCAAAAAGAGAAGTTCATTAAAAAATGCTCAGCCAATTTTATGTTGCGATTCGAGGCTCTTGTCTGAGCTTAGAAAACCGAAACGACTGAAGGTATCACGTTTATGCGAATTTGAATTTGAGAGATTAATAATCGGTTCCTCTGGAAATTCCAAGGCATTCATATTGTACAATATGATAATTGTTTAAAACATAACATAATTCTTTTATATTAAGATAAAATTCTGTATAATTGGTAGATTTTATTTTTATGAGGAGTCATTCACTAAATAAGTGGTATTTTTTTTTCGCTTTTTTTACCCCCCCTCCCTATCATGATAGGCGGTGATATTTATTAAACTCCTCTTGAAAAATACATGATATAAATTTCTGATCCCCTACCAAAATCAACATTATAAAAAAAAATACTAAAAATATCAAATGGTTTATAACTAATGCTTGGCAAACAAATAATTTACACAAAAAAGTAAGTCAAATTGCAAAGGAATTTTAAAAGTATATATCTTGAAGATAATCATGAAAAACTTTTTAAAATTATACAGAGTTTGGGTTCTTGTTTAATTTTTAATAAAAACTATACTTTCTTCTTTATTAATACGTTTGCGGTATAGTTATAAACGAATGATAATTATGTAATATTAAATATAACAGTGCTTTGAATTATTATATCCTTATCAAAGTTAATCGTTTCATGAATTATTCAGATATTAATTTTATATATTAATTATTCAAATTATTATTATTATAGCTATGCAATTTATAATATATGTAATTAGATATACATTTCATAAGTTTTTGAGGCGTTTTCAGGGATTTTGTATCTTTTTTAATTTTATATGTTTTTGAATTTGTTAACCGTGTATTACTGTCCTGCAAAGGGGGTGTTTTTAATTTTTTTGCAATGGGGGAATTTGTCCTACAAAGGGGGCGTTTTTAATTTTTTTTGTCGTGTATTGTTGTCCTGCGAAGAGAGTTTTTTGAATTTGTTAACCGTGCATTATTGTCCTGTAAAGGGGGTGTTTTGGATTTTTCAGTCGTGTATTATTGTCCTGCAAAGGGGGTAAATTTTTTTGTTAACCGTATAGTATTAGCCCGCAAAGGGGGTGAATTTTTTTGCTAGCCGTATAGTATTTGCCCGCAAAGGGGGTGTTTTGATTTTTTTCACCGTGTATTACTAAACTGCAAAGGGGGAATTTTTAATTTTTTAGCCGTGTATTATTGTCCTGCAAAGGGTTTTAAAGTTTGAGAAAATTTCTTAAAATATCCAGACACTACTAGAGATTTTTTTTAATTCTATGATAATAATTAAAATACATTTTTATTGTTTAAAATACATTAAAAGTATTAGAAATATCATTAAATTGAAATCCTGAAATATATAAAATCTTTTAAAAATTAGAATTCGACAAATTTTAAGGGATTTAAAAATTTTTCATGGAATCTCCAGGAATTATTTTGTATTTTTAAAAGATTTTATAGAATTTTTAAGGATTTCATGGAATTTGTTGTAAGTTTTAACAATTTTAGTGGACTTTAACTAAATTTTGAACAATATCAAAAATTTTGTAGAAATTTTAACATTTGTTCACGTTTTGAACTGATTTTAATATGTAGATTTTTTTACTTTTAAATTATTCATTAGATTTAAAGTATTTAAACTTTGTCACGGAACTTTATTGAGGGATTTAAAAAATGTTTGCAGATTTAAAAGAATTTTGAAGGTTTGCCAACAATTTTAAGGAATTTCAGTAGATTTTTCTATAACTTTTCAAAAATTGTATAGAACTTTTAAGGACTTCATGAGAGATGAGATTTCTAATTATTTTTTAAGAATTTCATGGAATTAGATGAAATTTGATAAATTTTTCATTCCATTTCTCCTTTATCAAATTCTTATTTATCTGTATTAATTTGTTTCTTCAAAAATGACACTAGTCAGAGGAAAAAAAAAAACTTGACCTGGGAAAAAGCTGAAAGGTGCTATCTCAAGTGTCCTTTCTCGCCTCTCTTATCAATTTCTAGACAATCTGTCAAGATGTTCAAGCTTAAAAAAATAATCCAATATCTTTTATTTATTATCACTAATATATTTGTAGAGATTAGAGGAATTTATAAGAAATCTACGTCTTCTCTCGTTTACCCGAGGTCGAGATAATCAAAGTAAACGAGAGAGGTGGAGCAGTATTTACTTTTCTTGGATAAACGTTCTCTCACCCTCCTTTAGGAAGAAAGATTATTTGGCGACGCTTTCAGGGAAGGTCTCCGTCCGCAGACCCTCATTTTACCCCAACCTAAATTGTTAATCGCACTTCACCCTCATCGCGGGAGATATCGCGCTACACGTATTACCATCTGAATGTAGTCATTTGGCCGAGGTGCTATGGAGTGTTACGGGGGTTGTAAGCAGATACATTATATTATGGGAGCTATAATGTAATATGAGGGGCCCTTTATCGTCCTCGCGCGATAAGGACCCCGCCAGTTATCCAGTTAGCGCTCATTGTTCGATGATTTTAGATCGTCCAACGATACATCTCATTTTCCCGGGCCAGTATCGCTTGACGAGCTCGCAAATGATTCCGCACGTGCCGAAACTAACGGAATACGATGACAAATGATTCGCGCCATTCCGTTTCTTTCGTGTATAACCGACTTTATCGGGTCATTCTTATCGCAGAAGAAAATTGGGATCTATGATTGAATCTTTTGACTCGAGGGACCTATTCTGAAATTTGAATGATGAGGACTCACTTCAGGGTGATAATAAGTGATTTTTGTGATTCATGTGAAAAGGCTTCACATCATAGATTGCATTGTGGCATCTATATAAAGCTTGTCAATTTTTCAGGACATCGTGTTATAAATATATTCTCCTAGAAATATGTTGGAAAAAAATACACCTTTTTTGGGAACTTGGATTTTTTCATCAGTAGAAACCTTTCTCTACGAGGAAGCAACAATTTTAGAATCAAGTATTTATGTTAATTATTAATTATGAATTCAATTCGAGAGTAGTATTTTCTAGTAGGTGCTGAATTTGCTCGAATTAGATTCACCTCAAACTGTTGACACTCCATTCAATATTAATTTTAGCTGGATAATAATAATTCGAGGTCAATTAAGGAGTTAAATCATTTATTTTCTTAGTATTTTTTTTAATTAGAAGTTGAGTGTCTGAGAAAATATAAATTGAAAAAAGAAAAATATTATTCTATATAAAAAATAGAAAATGTATTTTCCCTGATTGCTACCGATATAGATTTTTTTATTGTTTATTTAACAGATTTTAGAAGCTTTCCAATTAGGATTTCGATGGATTGTAAAGAATTTTCAAGCATGCTTTTGGATTCTCTAGGATTGTAATAATTTCAAAAGATTTCTAGGAATTTTAAAGAGATTTTCGGGAATAAAAAGGATTTTAGAAGATTTTGATGTTCCTCGTTGAACTTTAAAGGTTCTTCGCGGAATTGTAAAGGATTTGAAGAAACTCGTGAGAATTTTAAGATTTGTACATTTAAAAAATATTTTGTGTAAAGGATGTCATGGAATTTTAATAGATTCCAAAAAATTGATGACGGTTTAAGAAATTTTATGGCATTTTGATATGGTAGTGGAATTTTAAGGAATTTAAAGATGTTTCTATGAATTTCAAGAATTTTGAACTATTTTTAAGGGATTTCAAGTTTTATGTGGAATTTAAAAATATTTCAAGAGATTTTTCATGCATTTTGATAAATTTTGACGGATTATATGAAATTTTAAGAGATTATTAGGAATTCTAAAAGATTTTGAAGTTTCTTGAGGAATTTAAAGGATTTCTGATGGGTTTAAGAAATTTTAAAAGAATTAGAGAAACTCATTAAACTTTAAAGAGTTTCATAAGATTTTTATGATTTTGAAAAGTTTTTTTTGGAATTTTATAAGGAGTTTTAAGAGTTTCTAAAAAATGTTAAGAGATTTTTATGTATTTTAAAGGATTTAAAAGTTTTTCATGGAATTCTAAAGTATTTTAAGAAACTCGTAAGAATTTAAAAAAAATTTAGACATTTTAAAAATGATTTCAGGAAATGTTAATATTCCTCGTGGAATTTTTAAACATTTAAAAATTTATTTCATGATTTTAAAAATTTTCTGTGAAGTTTTAAAGGACTATGGTACTGGAATTTTAAGGAATTTCAAGAATTTTCAACTAATTTTAAAGAATTTTAAATAGTGATGCTTGAATGCTTAATTTTAAAGTTTTTTGTGGAACTAAAAAAAATGTCAAGAGATTTTTAAAAGATTTCCAAGATTGTCGTAAATTCTAGAGACTTTTACGAATTTTAAATAATTAAAAAAAATTTTACAGTTTGTCGTGGAACTTTAAAGGCTCTTAAGTGAAATTTCATTGATTTTCAGTGACTCTTTTCTTGCGATTTTAATTAGCGAATAATCTACTGGAAATCAGTGAAAAGTCACTGAAATTTTTAGTAGTTTAGTGACGATTACTGAAAATTTCAGTGACTGTTGACTGATTCTCAGTGAATTTCACACAGAAAAAAATCAGCTATAATCTTTATATATTGAAATTTCAATATAAATAATACGCAACATCTTCGCATGTAGATATTTGTACAAAAAAATTCGTCTATTCGTACGGAAATTGCGGTATAAGAATGAATATGTAAGACACCGAATGACAATGACAATAATTTAAATGAATAATAATTGATATTTCTAATTGAAATGGCGTATATATAATAATCATCTTTCCGAATGCAGTTATCAAAATTCATCAAAATTCATCAAAGTTCATCATAAATTCTGAAATAGTGAAATCGAGATAAAATTTTCTAATATAATTTATAATTTCCTCCGCATTAATGCAGAGAAAATTGCTCATTTTATAGATTGATTTGCGATATATGTTTGCATTGATAGATCTATTTTCCTAGTCACGACAGATTCGAATTCCCTGTGTTTACTCTCATTCCCTTTTACCCTCAATGCAGTTCCCTTGGCTGTCCATCCTGGTACACAACTGTAGCCCACACAGAGACAATGTGCGCTGCGGCTTGGGCCCCAGAGTCCCAACAGTATAATATGAGAGGTTGTGAGATATTTATGCGTCGCATTGTCTCACCGCGCGTTCTCCGCGAGACAACGACAACTTCATTCGAGCGGGCCCAACCGAGTTATGAACCGCCTTGCTCTGTTAAGCTTACGTTGTATGCACTATATAGCAAAAGAGTCATGTATGTGTACACCGTATTATATTCGTAAAAGGCGGTATTCCCTCAACGTGTGTACATGATACGTAGACGGTAAACTGCAGTACACGTAGCCGTGTTTAAGAGATCTGCTCTCCGGGCGCCTCGTTACCTAAGTAAGTTTAAAACTTCACTCGAAACACACGGTATATCCATCGTTTCAATAGTCTTCGACGATGTTGACACTCCTCTGGATAATAACCATAATTCAGAAAGCTAGACTTGCTTTTCATGGCGTTTCACTTCCGAAAGCTTCGGATTCTAAATTGGAATCATTCGGAGTGAGAAATCGAATTAATTTTGATTCATTCCCTGATTGCTTATACATTATGGTGGTCCAAAAAACGCTTTTTGAGCTACAGGGCAAATATTTCCATTTCCGTAGAAAATAATTCCATATTTTTTTTTTTCGAAATTCGAATATTAACACGTTATTTTTAACCCACACTTACCCTTTTTTTAAAATGTAGTTTTTTGATTTTTGGGTCATATTTGGGGCGCTGTGGGGGGGGGGGTAAGGGTGGGTTAAAAATAAAAGTTATTAGTATGCTTTTATTTCATGGGTACTCCTCTTCAATTCCTAAAAAAGTTGGCACGATTCGATCAAACCCTGAAGTACGAGTTCAATTTTTCGAAAATTCAAAATTTTCCCATATTAATTAAATGGGATTTTCAAGTGCCCGGTGGCACGTGTTAATATTCGAATTTCGAAAAGAAAAAAATATGGAATTATTTTCTCCGGAAATGGAAACTTTTTTTTTGGGGGGAGGACTTGCCCTGTAGGGTGAAAAAAAATGTTGCAATGCATTTTTGGACCACCCTATTATACATATTATTGATATTTTTGTCGATATATTATATATTATATAATATCTAATATAGGTTTTTCTTATAGTTTATTCAACAGATTTTAGAAGATTTCAATTAAGATTTCGAAGGATTATAAAGAATTTTCAGGCATGCTCTCGGATTCTCTGAGATTGTAATAATTTCTTGAGATTTCTAGGAATTTAAAAGGATTAGAAGAGACTTTTATGATATTTAAAAGATTTCGCGGAATTTTAAAGGATTTCGTAAATATTTGAGATTTTGAAGAATTTTTGAGAATAAAAAGGATTTTAATATTCCTCGTTGAGCTTAAGAAGATTTCACGAGATTTTTACGATTTTCATAAAGTTTTGTGGAATTTGAAGGTATTTTAAAAGATTTTCAAACTTGTTAAGAAATTTTTTAAAGATTTTAAAGGATTTTAAAGTTTTTCGTGGAATTGTAAAAGATTTTAAGAACCTCGTCAGAATTTAAAGAAATTTAGATATTTTAAAAATATTTTGTGTAAAGAATTTCATGGAACTTTAATAGATTTGGATTAATTCCCTGATTGATACTTATTATTGTTATTTTTGTCGTATATTATATAATATCTAATATAGCTTTTTATAGTTTATTTAATTAATAGATTCTAGAAGGTTTTCAATTAGGATTTCGAAGGATTATAAAGAATTTTCAGGCATGCTTTAGGATTCTCTGGGATTGTAATAATTTCAAGAGATATCTAGGAATTTAAAAGAGTTACAAGAGACTTTTATGATATTTAAAAGATCTCGCGAAATTTTAAGATTTGTACATTTAAAAAATATTTTGTGTAAAGGATTTTATGGGATTTTGATATGGTGGTGGAAATTTAAAGAATTTAAAGATGTTTCTATGAATTTCTAGCATTTTGAACTAATTTTAAGGGATTTCAATAGTTTACTAATGATTTTAAGAGATTTTAAAGCATTCTGGGGGATTTCAAGTTTTTTGTGGAATTTAAAAATATTTCAAGAGATTTTTAAAAGATTTTGAAATTTCTCGTGGAATTTAAAGGATTTCATGAGATTTTTATGATTTGAAGAAAATTTTTTGGAATTTCAAGGATTTTCAAGAGGTTCTGAAAAATTTTACGAGATATTTGCGTATTGTAAAGGATTTTAAAGCTTTTCATGGAATAGTAAAGTATTTGAAGAAACTCGTGAGAATTTAAAGAAATTTAAACATTTTAAAAATGATTTCAGGAAATTTTAATATTCCTAGTGGAATTTTTAAACATTTAAAAATTTATTTTATGATTTTTAAAATTTTCTGTGAAGTTTTAAAGGATTGTGGCAGTGGAATTTTAAGGAATTTCAAGAATTTTCAACTAATTTTAAGGGATTTTAAAGTTTTTTGTAGAACTAAAAAAATTTTCGTATAATTTCCATTTGTTTCAAATAATTTAAATTCAGTGTGTTGTAAATCAAAATTCGTGATTTTATTTTTAAATTCGAGAGTAGGATTTTCTAGTACGATGACACCAATCCGAGTTTAACCAAGTCAAGCGCTGCTTAACTTCGATAATCGAACGAGGAATCAAATTCCCTGTGTCCGAACGAACAATATTTTTTTTCGTATAAATTTACTTTAAATTAGCATTACAAAATTTAATAGTTGTAGGAAAAATATTGGAAGCATTTAAGTACTATATTTATTATTGCTTCGTGATTTATGCGAAAAGGCTTCGCACTATATATCGCATTCTGGCATTATATAGTAATAATTATTTTAATTGTATAAACCTCGGTGTCTCCGTGTAGAAATTTCCAAATCTGGTTTTATGGGATTTTTATAATGTAGTGGAATTTTAAGGCATTTAAAGATGTTTTTTTTAGGAATTTCAAGAATTTTCATCTAATTTGAAGAGATTTTGAAGTATTCTGGGGTATTTCAAGTTTTTTGTAGAATTTTAAATTATTTCAAGAAATTTGTAAAAGATCTTGAAGAATTTTTATGAATTACATGAAAGCAAACTTCGGACTAATTTGAATTTGAGAAGAAAATTGATTTCGAGAGACTTTAAGGAATTTCAATGTAAATAGTAGAAATATGTAATTGGATTCTTCTGAAATTTCTGTAGTCACTTGAATATTGATAAGAAATTATTTTTAGTGATTTCAAGGGACTTTGAGAGGGGCTTCAAAAGATTTTAAGAGATTTTAAGTGATTTGTACAGATTATCAAGGGATTTTAAATGGTTTTTTAAAATTCTAATTAATTCGAAAAAGTGTTAAAGCATTTTAAAGAATTCCAAGGGATTTTAAGTCATTATTAATTACTTTGTAGAATTTTCAAAGACTTGAAATAATTTTAAGTGATTTTAAGGGGATTAAAGAATTTTAAGAGATTTCCAGCGTTTTTAAGTTATTTTAAGTGATTTTAAAGATTTTTAATGGTTTTTAAAATGTTTTAACTGACATTAAAGAATTTTAAATGACAATAAATGTTTTTTTCTGGGAATTTAAAGGGCTTAAAGGAATTTAAAATTATTTTAAACAATTCATAGATTTTTAAGAAATTTCAAAATATGAACTGAGATCATTCGAATTCTCTTTAAGTCACATGAAATTGCTTAAAATAATTGAATTCTTCTGAAATTTCTCTAGTCACTTTAAGAGATTCTAAATTATTTTTAATGATTTTAAGTGATTTTAACAGACTTTGAGTGATTGCAAACGATTTTAAGAGATTTCAATTGATTTTACAGATTTTCAAGGAATTTTAAAGGATTATAAAAATTACAGGTACTTTTAATGTATTTCAAAAAATTTTAACTGATTTAGTAGAATTTCAAGGAATTTCAAAGGATGTAAAGAGATTTTGAAGATTTTATCTTATTTAAAGGAATTTTAATGGATTTTTGAACATTTTAAGTGGTTTCAAAGAATTTCAAGTGATTTGACATTATTTTACAATTTTTAAAAGGTTTTATGTGATTTTAAAGAATTGAAAGTGATTCTACAAAATTTTAAGTTATGTCAAAGATTTTCAAGGGATTTTAACTGATTTTTACGTTTTCGTGAATTTTAAAAAGACTTAAAGTAATTTGAAGTGTTTTTAAATAATTCATGGCTTTTGAAAAAATTTCAAAGTATCTTCAATTATTTTAATCGATTTTACTGATTTTCAAGAGATTTTAAGTGTATTAAGTATTTTTTAAAAATTTTAAATAAGTTTTAGTGATTAAATAATTAAGGCTTTCAAGTGTCTTCAGATATTTGAAAAGAATGCAATAATTTCCAGAGATTTCAAGAGATTTAGGATATTTCAGGCTATAGAATAATATAAAAAATATAATATAAAGCTAAATTTAATTTAATAGCAGATAGGATTTAAATTAATTATAGATATCCCTAGTAACTTTATTTTCTCTATCTTAGAAAGATAAACTAGACAGGGCCTTATCAGAGCCTATTTACCAAAATAGTAATAAACCATCGAAAAAATAAGTGCTGCAAGAAAAAGAAGATGGGATCTCTAAAAACTAATAAGTTTCCGCACAGTAGACTCGTAATTACGAACTTGATAATTTATGCCTAAAAACTTTATAATTTATAATTAGATCCTCGAATGTCGTTCTCCACATTTTTAGCACACCACACCTTTCCCACCCCTATTTTCTCTGTCTCTGTTCTCCCTTTTCCTTTCCTCCGCCCTGTGTTCTCGTGCCAGTTAATAGATGCTGGGCGGGCGAGTGCCGGTTTACGAGCCCGTTAAGACTGAAAAACCTGGCGGGAAATGAACTGTCACAGAATAGTGTAATTTAGAAAAAGTCTTATCGCCCCAGGCATTATGGATTTTTAATTTACGAGTGTCAGACTCGAAGCTATAGAGAATCACAAAAGTTTCGAGAAAGCAAGGAAGGAAGATTCGCTTTTAAAGCCATTGCTTCCTCAATTGACGAGAGGGGGATATATAAAGCCAACAGTTTCACGTTCCTTTAATTAAACGGCGTATATACAGATAATGTCAGTGATTCAGGATTTCACTATAAAAACCTCTTCAAACAAAATTCAGATGTTTGTCCCGAACTCATAATTGGAGAGTTCCTTCAGAGGAAAAATGTGATTTCTCTTCTTAATATAAATGAAATTAATCTGAATTTAATCGTTCATGAATATAATAAGATAATTTCAATATAATATTCAATATAATTTTATAATATACCTGAAAAGTCTTTGATTGACTTTTAAACTTTTCTTATATAATTTTATTCTACTGTCTTCGAAATAAAATTTGAAAGCCTATTCTTAGATCTCTACTTATTCTTAGATCAAAGAAGCAGTTACGCCTGAAATTTCAATTAAGTCTCCTGCAGTTCTCTTCTATTCTACACTGAAAGAGTTGACAGAAACCAGGACGAATACAAACCTGCAATCTAAGATGCAGTGATAAGTTTCTTTTGACGAGAGAATAAAATTGTCCCTCCCACTACTTTCAGGAGACACGAGTCTTGGAAATCAAGATTCCACTTCGGATGAGTGCTTTTCACTCTATTATGAATTTGACACTGAATCTCTACAACCTACACGCTTATACATTTATCGAGCAAGAGTCCTGAATGCTACTCCCTTTTTTTCGACAATCGGGAGAGAGAAAAGCAACTCGAGTTAATATCTTTATAGAAACGGGGACGTTCTACGAAATAAAAATGTCTTATTCGAATAGACAGAATCCTGTGTAGGCACAGGACTCGCTAGAGTGAAAGAGATAGAGAGCTAGATAGAGAGAAAGAGAGAGAGTTACAAGGCAAGAGTGGGGTTTAAAAAAGCTCTCAAAGACGTAGCCAAGAAGGGTGTCCATTCATGAATTCGGGACAGTCGAGTGGTCCCCTTTTTGGTGAAGTCAAAATTTTGAATGGCACCTTTCACAATGGCTCTGTATAGACTCATGGAATCCTGAAAGGGAGCTCACTTTATTATGGCCTGTTCCCTCATCTCTTTCATGCTTCGCGGAGATCAGATTTTCTGCTTTTTGGAAATCACAAAACCACCTCGAGTGCCCGTCGCATCGTCCGTAATTTATAGCGTGACTCTGTGGAAAGTATACAAAAAAAAAGATGATATTCTCGACTGTTTCTCACGAGAGTGGGTGATGAAATGACCAAGGTGCTGAATTTGCTCGAATTAGATTCGCCTCAAACTGTTGACACTCCATTCAATATTAATTTTAGCTGGATAATAATAATTCGAGGTCAATTAAGGAGTTAAATCATTTATTTTTTTAGTATTTTTTTTAATTAGAAGTTGAGTGTCAGAGAAAATATAAAATGAAAGAAGAAAAATGTTATTCTTTATAAAAAATAGAAAATGTATTTTCCTGATTGCTACCGATATAGTTTTTTTTATTGTTTATTTAACAGATTTTAGAAGCTTTCCAATTAGGATTTCGATGGATTGTAAAGAATTTTCAAGCATGCTTTTGGATTCTCTAGGATTGTAATAATTTCAAGAGATTTCTAGGAATTTTAAAGAAATTTTCGGGAATAAAAAGGATTTTAAAAGATTTTGATGTTCCTCGTTGAACTTTAAAGGTTTTTCGCAGAATTGTAAAGGATTTGAAGAAACTCGTGAGAATTTAAAGAAATTTAAACATTTTAAAAATGATTTCAGGAAATTTTAATATTCCTAGTGGAATTTTTAAACATTTAAAAATTTATTTTATGATTTTTAAAATTTTCTGTGAAGTTTTAAAGGATTGCGGCAGTGGAATTTTAAGGAATTTCAAGAATTTTCAACTAATTTTAAGGGATTTTAAAGTTTTTTGTAGAACTAAAAAAATTTTCGTATAATTTCCATTTGTTTCAAATAATTTAAATTCAGTGTGTTGTAAATCAAAATTCGTGATTTTATTTTTAAATTCGAGAGTAGGATTTTCTAGTACGATGACACCAATCCGAGTTTAACCAAGCCAAGCGCTGCTTAACTTCGATAATCGAACGAGGAATCAAATTCCCTGTGTCCAAGCGAACAATATTTCTTTTCGTATAAACTTACTTTAAATTAGCATTACAAATTTTAATAGCTGGGAATAATATTGAAAGCATTTAAGTACTATATTTATTATTGCTTCTTTTAACATTAAAGGTTTTTCGCGGAATGGTAAAGGATTTGAAGAAACTCGTGAGAATTTTAAGATTTGTACATTTAAAAGATATTTTGTGTAAAGGATTTCATGGAATTTTAATAGATTCCAAAAAATTGATGACATTTTAAGAAATTTTATGGCATTTTGATATGGTAGTGGAATTTTAAGGAATTTAAAGATGTTTTTAAGAATTTCAAGCATTCTGAGGGATTTCAAGTTTTTTGTGGAATTTAAAAATATTTCAAGACATTTTTAAAAAGTATTGATGAATTTTAACGGATTACATGAAATTTTAAGAAATTGTTATGAATTCTAAAAAATTTTGAAATTTCTCGTGGAATTTAAAGGATTTCAAATGGGTTTGAGTAATTTTTAAAGAATTAGCGAAACTCATTAAATTTTAAAGGATTTCATGAGATTTTTTGGAATTTCAAGGATTTTCAAGGGGTTCTGAAAAATTTTAGGAGGTATTTACGTATTTTAGAGGATTTTAAAGCTTTTCATAGAATTTTAAAGCTTTTCATAGAATTTTAAAGGATTTTAAGAAACTAGTAAGAATTTTAAGAACTTTGTACATTTAAAAAATATTTTATGTAAAGGATTTCCGGGAATTGTGATAGATTCCAAAAAGTTAATGAAATTTTAAGAGACTTTATTTAATTTTGATATCGTTGTGGAATTTTAAGGAATTTAAAGATTTAGGGGATTTTAATAGTTTATCAATAATTTTAAGAGATTTTGAAGCATTCTGAGGAATTTAAAATTTTTTGTGAAATTTAAAAATACTTCCAGATATTTTAAAATGATTTTGATGAATTTTGACGGATTACTTGAAATTTTAAGAGATTGTTATGAATTCTAAAAGATTTTAAACTTTCTCGTGGAATTTAAAAAATATACGATATTTACGATATTTACGAATTTTAAAGGATTTTAAAGCTTTTCATGGAATTGAAAAGAATTTTAAGAAACTCGTAAGAATTTAAAGAAATTTAAACATTTTAAAAATGATTTCAGGAAATGTTAATATTCCTCGTGGAATTTTTAAACATTTAAAAATTTATTTAATGATTTTTAAAATTTTCTGTGAAGTTTTAAAGGATTGTGGTAGTCGAATTTTAAGGAATTTCAAGAATTTTCAACTAATTTTAAGGGATTTTAAAGTTTTTTGTGGAACTAAAAAAAATATGAAGGGATTTTTAAAATATTGCCAAGGTTGTCGTAAATTCTAGAGACTTTTACGAATTTTAAATAATTCAAAAAAATGTTACAGTTTGTCGTGGAACTTTAAAGGCTCTTAAGAGATTTAATTGGTTTAAAAATTATTGATATTTCATAAAAATCAATTTCTTACCATCCGAGTGTATAGTGAATAAAATTCCCTGTGTACAAGCGAACAATATTTCTTTTCGTATAAACTTACTTTAAATTAGCATTACAAATTTTAATAGCTGGGAATAATATTGAAAGCATTAATACTATATTTATTATTGCTTCGTCTCTTTAGGTGTAGAAATTCCCAAATTTGGTTCAGACCGGGAAAGAAACACTACTTCCTATAGAATTTCACTAGTTTAAAAAGATTTCAAGTTTTTTGTGAGGGAAATTTGTCTGAAGTCAGAAATCTGCTAAAATTCAATATGGATATATGTTTAAATTGAAAAATTTAATTGTGTAGCCTCCCTGATGGGAGTTTACTATATTTTTTCTAATTAGGCATAGAATAAAGTATGATTCAAATTGGGAAAATTAATTGAAATCATATAATATTAATGTACAATCGATACACATCGAAAGTCGATGTTATTTATTTCACCCCTCAATATATTCCTTTGTTATCAATATGCTGAGTCGTGAAGAAATTGTGATAATAAATCCGTATAGTGTACAATCAGAGTTTCGTGTTAAGGACCACCACCCACGGTCAGTTACATGAGCTACCACTTTGCGCTCACTTAGCACAACAGAAACAACAATTTAGCAAATGTTCCTACCGTCAAATAAATTTTACGAAATCACCCCATGATATCGCGTCACGCTGCGACTTAGCGGAAAGGTAGAAATTTCCTAGTATCGTGCACCATGGTCAGTTAGTTGATACTTAACTGTACAGTTCACGACAATATAGTAAAACCGAGTAAAACCAACTTTATGTTTATTCCAAATCTACAAAATCCAAAAAAACAAGTTTCTAGTTTATTAAGACCTAATATCCTTCTTAAGACCAAAATAAATCATTTGACTTTCATTTTTACTTATAATAATAGTTAATGACCATTAAAATTTTCTATAAGCAGTTTAACTTGACTTTTCTTATTCACATCCTTTGTGTACATTAAATTATTTTGTTGTGAAGAACTTTTTAATATGTTGCCTCATTTCCGGCGATTTTAACCGAGCGGACGTGTAACCGCAGAAGTCTTTCAGTATATGGGTAAAAACACTATATATGTATATACTATATACTATATAGTATACTTACATGGCTATATACCTATTGTAACATACTACACATATACTTGTAGCGAAACGTTATGCATGGTCCGAAGTAATCTCCAATCTGTATCCTCGCGTGCTTTCTGCCACGCGCATTATCGTGATCATTAATACGCATCGCAAGGGATTTATCGGCTGATAATTAATTTCAATTGCATAACCGGAGTTAATCGCTCATTAAGTCCGCTGAAAGCGTCGCGCACTTAATTTTATAGCAGTCTGGTTTCTTTTCCTTTAATCGTTCCTTTATAGTTCTCACGAATCTCACAATTGTTTCTGATATCAAGGGTATAGGTGAAATGATTTCTTGAACAAAGCTCGATGTAAATAATTTAGTTTCCTGTATTATGTCTGGGCAGTTTGCAATTAAACAAATTGTGGAAAATAACTGAAAGTTTACGAAGAATGATCAAATGATTGACATATATTATAAATAAATAGAGGAAAAAACATAATTTATTTGCTGATGGATCTGGACCTTAATAAGTAATTCTCTTTTAGCTGATTTTAGATTATTATTTATTATTTTAAATTATATTATTATGAAAAGTGTGCATGATGTGATTTTACATATCTTAGGCACTCTGGAAATTTGCAAAATAGCTATTACAATTTATACAAGTAATTTATTTCTCAAGTATTTATACAAATTGAGGAATTTCTTCCGAGTACTTTGTAGGAATTCCACACTGAATTTTCTTCGTAGAATCTTGCTACAGAATAATCTTTTCATCCTATCTTCCGATTGTGCGGAGAAAGATAGAGTTGAATTTTTCATGCTGTGTTAAATATTCCATATTGCTACATAAAATTTCAGAAAAGATTTTATGAAAATTTGAAATATCTTGTTTAAAGTACAATTAATACAAAAATCCAATCATTTGAAAGTTCAAAGTCATCAAATCCCCAAAAGAGTTGACACAACTACAACAAAATAATATCCCCCAAAAAAACTTGTATAAAAATCAAAACTATCATACCCGTATTTATTATTCCTCTAAATTCCGAAATTACCAAAAAAAATGGAAACTGTATACCAAATCACATCAAGATTACATCAATTCTTGATTTTCGTTCCTTCTTGTTTCACCTAAAGTCCATCGTCTTCGAAATCTTAATGGGACCGTCGTTGGGTTAACAAGCCCGAAGATATCGTTCTCGCGGTTCGAATGTAGCGAGCAAGCAATTACGTAAATTAAATTCAAACACGCATTCAAATGAAGTGGTATCAGAAAAATCCGGACGTAGAGGGAGATCCAAGGGGAGGCTTCTGACGAAACATAGTCGACGAGCAAGGGTGAGACAGGCTAGCTACCAGACGAAAAAATTTCGAATATTTATGTTTCGTATTATTAGCGTACGTTCTGATATCTCGGTGGGCATCGCTAATTAGCTTGCGGCCGCTAGCCTTTCGGCAAACAGTGCTGGCTACTGTCTTAAGTTCCCATAATCAAGATGGTGGCGCCAACCGCCCGGGGCGGTCGATTCCGAAACTAATTGCCTCGGCTAATTTATCCCGCGACATACGCGGACAGAGACTCCATTCTGGGTATACCACGTAATCGCAGCACGAGATCTTTTTTGACGCAGGAAATCGTTTACGATTAGGTGGAACGTCGTTCTTTCGAAAAATTACCTTCTATGCAAAATTATACAGACCGAAATCACGCGACTTGATTTCTACACCTCTCCTCCTTTTTCTTTTTTTTACCTCGAGTGATTAATCGCGCTATTTTGAATATTTCCTGCGAATTCTCAGAAACTAATTATATTCCTCAAGATCAAATTGTAAGATTAAAAATCAAAAACAAACTTTCTCCGTGCCAAGAAATAAAATCAAGAAAAATGACTCGAGGAAGGAATTTTCGAAGAATGAGGAGCGGGAAAAAAAAGGCCTGCATATATACTCAAGACAATTTATTAAATAGGCTCTTCTATTAAATCTTAATTACATTTATACAAAATTGAGGGGAAACCGTAGACATTCTACAGTTTTAATTATACGTTTAACGTACGATCACATATTTACAAAATAATTTTATCGTTCTCAGACAGTATTATTTACAATTTATTTACAAACTCAAAGACGCTCAGAGTTTTATGGTTCACTCCTCTATTGGTGAGCATAAGCAGCCAGTTCATTTCACGTCCAATTAAATACGACTCTGGCAATTATTAATTAGTGCGATTACTCGCAATCTCGTTCCTGAAACCATCGTCTGTAATCTATCCTCAGGCGTGCGGGCTGTTTTTACTTTACACTTACAAACACGCTCACTGAGATTCAGACCGCCCAGATTTATTCAGTCGCTTTTAATTCCAAGATCATTCCCTTGTAGGGTGCTGAGAAATAGGATGATGAGACGTCAGACCAGGATGGGACAACATTCCTACTGGATAAAGTCCTGCTGGACCAAGAAGTCCATGATGGGATCCATAAAGTGCTGTATGATGTTGCCTCACTGCTGACATTCTCAGTTTCTCGATCTCTGCTTCGTGGAGACGCTTCGCCTTCGCTCTCCGGTTTTGGAACCAAATCTTTACCTGAACGAGAAAAACAACAAACATTAAGTACGTATATCTTAGGAATATGAGTACATACAGTAAGAATTAGAGGATAATCACCCAAAGGTTGAAAAGTCAGATGAAATATTATTTACCTGTGTTTCCGTGAGATGAAGAGACGAGGAAAACTCGGCCCTTTCAGCCACACTCAGGTACTGTCTCTCCCGGAACTTCTTCTCCAGCGCCAATAACTGTTGCGTGGTAAAAGGTGTCCTTGGTTTCCGATTAGGTTTGTGTTTCCTCAGATTGCACTTGATTTTGGCCGGCTCTCCATTCTCTGCAAATAAAAACAAGGGAATCCTGATTAAATGGTCGATTCGCAATACCAAAAGAATCGGAAAGAAGGGACTGACCACAATGTCCCACTTTTTGCAAGATGTAGGATAAACAAGCGTATCGTTTCTTTTTAGATCGTGATTCATAACAATTTTCCGTTGGCCCGATGCCGCAAACCAGCTTCATTACGCTTTTTGCAGAGCAACCGCAAATTCCGGCCTCGAATTGTTCCCCGGTAAAACTCTTCCAGCAGCACCTATCTCAGTAAATCTCGAGCCATTTGTTCTTGATGGTTTATAGACATAGAGAGATTGTTCAGATCAGGAATCTCTAACCGAGGTTACGCATATCGCACGATCGTCTACATTTTATACTAAAATTAATTTAGGATCTCTATATCTTATATCTCATTGATGAGAAATTGCAAATTGAGCAATATTTGCGCCAAGCAATTATAGAATCGAGAATGTATACTATTGATTTAACGATCCATTATGTAAAATGTTGCTCAATGACTCTAAATGCCCCGAGAGTTTTTTAACTCATACTGTACCGATAACCTCGTGATACATGTAGGAGTCACGCAACAATTAACACTCCGGGAAACTTGTTTACTTTGCTTTCGACTTGTTTACTGCCATTCAAACCTACTTGACAGACACGGGCGTATCGAATTTCCCATTAGCAATACTAAAAACCCAATTAATTTGTTTCCTCTCCATACACACAACACACGTACTCTCAATCACTAATTGAAGATGTAAATTGGATCTAGAGTACATCAACCCTTGACGAAAGGGAGCCACTGATATAATCGGAAAGGTTTTGAAACAGAATACCTTCAAAAGGCATAACAAGTCGAAACATTGAGGAATAAGTCTGGGGTCGAATATCCAAGTTACTCCCAAGATTTGTCCCGAAACAATTGACAGATTTGTAGGACAGAGTTGGATGGCTCGACGTCGAAGAATCTTACGTGGGAGACAAAAGGCCATCAGCGTTTCTGAATTTCAAATTCGGCCCCGCCAGATACGGCCGCGAAGCCCCGTACAAGCTCGTTGCGTTGATCCTGCTCGCTGCTGTTTCGCGTCCTCCTTTGTATCGGTTCCTCCTCCGACTGGCTAAGGGTCCAATTAGTCTCGGCATTCGGAATCTTTCTTGGGCCACCGGGCCAAAAACGACCCGGACGGACTTTAATCCGGACTCGATCGGGAACGCATTCGAAATAATTAGCTGATTTTGCCGAGATAAGTGTCTTCCACGAAGGCAAAGATGATCGGACCGGCAAAACTCCTTTGTTCCCGTTGCGTAATGACGCTGCTACCGTCTTGTTCCAATCCTCTCCTCCGACGATGGAAAATGAACTGATGGCCATATTTTTTCTCCTCCCACATCCCCCTAACGACTAATAAAAAGTAAAAAGTAAAAAGTTTCCCACATCTGCATCATCTCATTGGAAAACCTGAATCACAACCGATAGATGTATTTTGATTCAGATGTATACTCCCTCTGCAATTTATAGACTTCATATGATATCAGCATTTCTATAAAGTTGTCATCGTATCGACGACCCTTTGAATAACTATCTGAACGTTACCCTATACACAAGATTTTATCTCTCTTAAGAACTGGGTCTGCATTCATGCACTGGATGCAAAATTGCAGACCCTATCGCTAACCATATTCCATATTATTTAAATCCAATCTATACATCTCGGACATCTTAATACTCAAATTCCCTTAGTTCTGCACCAAATGTTGGGCTAGAGATCATGGGCCCCTCGTTTTACTTGATCATAAAAGTAACTCGACTCGTAATTTCATTCTCATCCTTTAAGTACCAGGGCTTTCCCTTTCTGAGAGTCGGAATAAAAGATGGAGGCGTAAAAGTTTGAAGAAGCCGTATGTTTAGGGTGCTTCTTCCAAAGAGGCTATATTTCAGAATTACGACGCCTCGCCCTCGTACGTATATAATACAACGCCTCGCGCGTATTCGCAGACACCGCAGCTAAGAATACCACTCTCGAGTCATATTGTAAGTTAAATGGACCTTTCCTCTTGTGGCATTTGTGACAGGTACCATTGAAAATATATAAGCAGTTGAAATTCATGTAATCTAAGGAACGATAATGTAATATAAGAAACGATAATGTAACATAAGGAACGAGTTGTCGGCACGGATACCAAAGCCTGCGACTATAACCACACCGCCATCGACCGACGGTAGGCTATCGGCTCGCTTCCACAAACGATCTGTTCTGCAAATTAATTTTTGCCCGATGGAATACCTATTTGTCTCCAAAGCCAGTCATTATAATGTGATATAGGCTGCTTTTTTATCGGAATGTCTCTCTATTAGCCGCTGATTCCTCTGATCCCCCCACCCATAATCTGATCTCTCCTTGTCCCGACGCAAAAACCGGATTTGTAATGAAGTGAGAATTTGATTACCCATCTGAATGGGTATTTAATATGCGTGCTTCTGTCCTCAGATTCAGGAGTTGACCTCGATTTTTTTATCGATGAAGTTTATTGATATTTATTATACTAGACATAATTGAGTTAGAATTGTCAAAGCTAAAAATCGCCGTTAGGGAATGTAAAACATTAGCGGAAGCTTTGCTTGTGGACATATCCTTTGATACTTGATATCCTTTGATCTTGTTTAGGTTTTCCCATCAAGGAACACATACACCAATATTTCATGAGAATACTGATAAGATAGCTTACCATTTAGTGGTCCATGATGAGAAAAGTGCGAAGGGAAGAAGGTAGCGGCTGCTGCTGCCGCTGCTGACTGGTGTCCTCCCCAAATCGCAGGATGAAGGCCGGGCGTGATCCCAGAGATGTTCCCAAGTGCAGAAAAACCACCGATATATGCCGGGGTCGGTCTCACTGGTGTGGGACTGGATGTGTGTTGCTGAAGGTCCTCGACATCAACCAGACTCGATTCATCATCTACCACATCCTCAACGTCTTCACCTTCCGAACACCTTGAACGCCCTTCATCATGTGAACTCCTTGGGGACTGGGACCGAAAATCCCGAGCACCGATTATGGAATGATGTTTTGGTGACAGGGTAACTCTGGAGTCTGGGGTTTTCAGGTCCGTGGACCCTGGTGAGATAGACATCCTGTAATCCAGAAGTCCAGAGAAGTTGCGATGAGTTGGCGATCCAGCCGTGAATTCCGGCAGGTCGTAGTTCTTTGATGAGGTTCCATGGTCCGGAATGCTTTTTGGCGAGTCACAGGAACCATAGTGAGATATTCTAGGATCAGAGTAATCTTTCAGGGACTCTGTGATGCCATATCGTTGGGGCCTCAGATCGGTGGGTGTATATTTGGATAAAGGCGACGATATGTGATGAACTGGGGAATAGGAATTGACAGGAGAAGATCTTGGAGACGTGGACGAAGAACTGAGTCTTGATGATGTTTCTGATGGTTTCTTGGTGTCAGCTAGCAACGATGCTACAGAAAAACTTAACCGATGAGCTGGGGTTGGCGAAGCTTGAGGAGCTTGGGCCTGATTGGGGGAGCCTGGGCTGGTGGAGGGCGGTGTCACCGGAGATGTCATTCTTAAGACTGTCATTCTTAGACCTTGCGAATTCGCTGTCTAAATAAAGCTTCCTGGCCAATCTTCCTGGTAAATCTTGCTGATGAGTGATGCGCGGGATTAGATGCGAATGTTTTTATCACATTTCCTCGACATTCCTACCCGGAATATAACAACACTTTCATAACCCAAGTCACAACACTGTTTGTTGTTTAGCTCAAGTTTGATTAATTCTTCTATAACGGATTGTTGCACAGTTTATCACAATGATATCTTTTCTTTAAGCACACCTAATAATAGATCGACAGTGGAAGAGGTATTAACTTCACTTGATCACTTGGTCTTTGTTGACAGATGTAAAATTTGGTTGACAGAGAATCAGACAACGAACCTCTTACCAAGTCGAGCTCTCCCAGTGGACTGGTTTGACCAACTCGGTGGAGGGACTGATTTTTTCCTTTTGCTAGCGCGGAATCGTAGAGGGGATTGTCGATGAGAAGAGGACGAGATGGAGGCGGGCTTTAGCTGTTGAAGGCGTGGCTCCCAACTGCCGCCTCTGAAGTTGCTCTTCCACCTTGTGACGAGGGGAAACGGGCAAGTGGGTATATATTTTTGCGGCAAAGGATAAGGTCCCCTCATGCAAATGCGACCTGATGGACCCAGAGTGGGGATTGCTATAACATTTCGAGGGGCAAGAGAGAGCAAGAGACGGAGAGAGAAGGAGAGATCTAATCGACGCTTGCCTTCCTAAGTTGGCGACGGTAATGAGTGTAATTGACCAATTAGGCTCGTTGATTACGCGCGCTCCAAAAACATTTTTACTCCGCAGACACTTATCGATATTTATATTTCAGATCGAAAGCTGCAGATATCGATTGTTCCCGTTACACTTCAAGGCGAAGTCGTGCGTGTTTCGTCACGGAAATTGTTTCTTCCATTGGACTGAATACATATAATTCATTCAACAACAACAACAACAACAACTCGCATGGATATTTATGCAAATTGTCTTGTTTAGCCAAGTTCACACGAGGACAATTAATTCGGTGTTGTGTCCTTAGTCCTTAGTTTCGAGAGACTTTTTTTGGCCACTATATCCTGTCACAAAAAATCCCATTGCCGTCTATCAATGTTTACGGTGTCCTGTGACGCCAGTCGAGTGATAAGCAAAAACAAATGAGTCCCGATAACGGATTTGATAAAAGCCTTCGAATATAAAAGCTCTCGGACATTCTTTCATTTACGCGAATCCGCTTCGATTGTGAATCTCATCGAATGAACGTGGATGATTCGACGTGCAAGAATTTACTGTCTATGTATGTCAATCTCGTTTTCGTAATAACGTCAATACGATAACGTTTCATTCAGTATACATATATTCATATATATATTTCAATCATTGTTTCAGAGTAGAAGAAGGATCCATCTGCAAATACCAATTTTGTGTAAAAGGAGTCTGCAAAAAAAGGTGTGTATCTAACATCAAGAGAAACTGACAATGAGATGCTGAAGCTATAGTGGAGTCTTGAAAAAATAAAGAAGCCTTGGTTTGCTTAACCTTGGGTCAAATTTTGTCCAAGAATGGTAAATTTGCAATAAAAGGAGTAGAAGTATTGTGCACGATAAGACATACCTTCCCGATACAAGGAAGAATAATTACGGAGAACATGAGAGAGATCAGTAGATGCTCTTCGACTGGATAGAGAGGGATGGTCCAATTTAGATGGTTACCAAGGCAAACGATACGTTAAATAGATAGGACGGGTAACCAGGGAACCCAACATAATGAGGACCACCCGCCAGACCCATAAGACCACTTGGTGAACATACACAGTGTCACCAAGTTTTGTACCAAGTATAGTTCTTTTCCATCAATTGTAAAACTGTAAGATAATTGTAAGAAATGCTAACAGCTCTTGATGATCCAGAAAGTGTATAACTTGTTAGTTGAACAAAATGAAGAGAAACCAATTGTCATTATCAAGTGGAAGATGATTGGAAGATTAAATAGCTTTGTCCTTTCACAAAGTAGATATGATAACCAAAACTTAAGAAGCAATGAAACTGTTCAAACACTCAGTGTCTACTGTACAGGCACTCATCTATTAGAGTCGAATTTTCATAATGGAATTTAATGATAGTAGATTTTTGTCAAATGTTTTCTTTCCTAATTATCGCTAAGGAGAAGAGAGCTGCTGGAGGATAAGTGTTTGCCTTTTTTTTTCTAGAGTATAGTGTCTACATCTAGACACTGTGAAGCGAGCTGAGAAGTAAAGCTACTCGATTAGCCTCTTTATGCTCATTATTTAGATAGTCGCTTTCGTGTAAGTTGGTGAGATTCAAGTTTACACAGTTAAGATCATAACTCAACGCTCGTGTTGACTTTTCTCGCCGCCAACGGATATCCACCGTGTAATTAGCTCCTCTTTGCAGTATCTACAATTCTACAGGTCCAAAAGTGAACGTAACTACCGAACAAATATACGAGCTATTATAATTGTAATGAGGAAGACAAACCCATTCTGTGTGAACACATTCTGGGATACTTAGAACTATTATCATGAAGAGTCTGCGAGAACATAGGGACAAATTTAACGTGTTAATGGAGAGGTGAACAGAAGGAAAAAGAAAACTGTTTATGACGCTGATAATTTTAGAAATAAATGAGACAATGAAAAATTATCGTGATACATCTTATGAGAACAAATTAGGCTTGGTGTTAGATTTAGTTTTCAAATAACATCACTTAGCGTTTAACATCAGACATCTTTTTTTCTTCTTTCAGCTCTGGGACCCCTCTTTATCGTCCCCGAGGAATCCATTCTTCTGAGTCACGGGCATACATCAGCGACACTCTCTGTAAGTATCATAGTGAATTTTACACGAGGTTTGGGCCACGCTGTCCGTTAATTATTAGCAGGCTACTATATTGAGCATGAAAACAGTATTTCTTTCGGCCTGTGGGGAAATGGGACGAAATTCAAGTCAAATTGGCGTTAAAATTGCAATCACGGTGGTCCTGCTTCCTCCTTTCCCTTCTCTTCTGCTTCTCTCGTTTTCGGCCTCTGTCGACCACGGAATTAGCTCGTCTATTCTCAGAGAACTTCACTCGTCTACGACTCGGCTCCCCGCATTAAACAACGACGGTCAATTACACTTTGAAATAGTCGGAAAATTCGGGCTCTTCTGACGTCTATTTCAATATCGATGACCTTGAAATGAAAATTATAGACACTAAAATCAAATTAAACAGTTTTTGGTCATTTTCGGGTTTGCTGAAAGAGATTATACAATCATCATCAAGGTATCAGTCTAAAAGAATCATTTTAGTACTGAATTTTGATAATAAAATTCATATTTATCAGGGTGACCACTAGGTTGAATTCTTCAATTTCTCTGACTTTTACCTGACTTTTCTCTGACTTACAGAATATCCTTGACATAAAAGTATTAAAAATATGCACGAATTTTCAATAATTATACTATGTATTAAAATTTTTCAAAAATTTCGTATATACCTTTTTTGAAATGTAAAATCAGTTTAAATCACTTAAAATTCGTAAAAATCTGTAAAATATACAACTTTGGAAGTCTCTTAAAATTCAAATTCATTGAAATTTTATCGAAATTCCTAGAAATATATTAAAATTCTACGAAGTCACTTTAAATTTACTAATATTTCATGAAATCTGTTTACGTTTCAGTAATCTTTTTAAAATTCCTTAAAATTGTTTAAAATACTTTAAATTCCACGAAAAACTTCAAAATCTCTTCAAAATAGTGAAAATCTCTTAAAATTTCCTGTAATACTTCCAAATTCCAAAAAATATTTTCCGAATCTCTTGAAATATTTCTACATTCAACGAGGAACTTTAAAATCCTTTAAAATGCTTCAAATTTTCTTAAAATTATTGCAAACCTATTGAAATCCCTTACCTACTAAAATCCCTTAAAATTCGCTGAAATTCTTTGAAATTCCTAGAAACATCTAGTTTCTTAAAATTCCAAATAATCCTTAACAATAATTATCTTACAAAATCTTTTACAAATCATAAAAATCTCATGAAATCCTTTAAAACTCCATAAGGAATATTAAAATTCCTTAAAATTCTTTGAATTTCCTAAACTTCCTTAAAAATCTCTTGAAATTTCATGAAGTTCTTTAAAATTCAACTTAATCTTCCTTCTCTCTAAATCTGAATTAGTGAAAGGTAGGTCACTAATTTACTTTAATGAAAAATTGTACTAATTTCTAGTCATTTTTGACTAAAACTTTAGTGAAAAGTTGAAGACTGCGAATTGGAAAAGTGAAATACAACCAATTATTAGTAAAAAATTGCACTAAAGTAAATTAGTGACCTACTTTTCATTAATTCTGATTTCGAGTGTTTAATATTATTGAAAATGTCTTGAAATAATTAGAAACCAAGATAATCTCAAAGAACACCTGGAAATTATTTTCAAATCCTCGAAATCCTTGGGTAGTTTATAAAATTTCTTAAATAAACTATAAAAGTCATATATGTAATATGACAGACATAACATATTTATCATAAATTTCGATTTCTATTTTCTCTGACAACTATTCGCATTTTCCTAACTTCCCTAACATGTGGCCACCCTGTATTTTAGTCCTAAATCAATAAACAGTCCTAAATCGAAAACAGTCTAACTTTTATTTGCTGTCGAAAAATATAATTTTAGTACCATTTTTCGATATTAAAAAGAGGACCAAGCGAGTTGAGCAATGATATAATATAATCTAATAATAATAGTATCTTCTAATATAATCCTGGGATCATATTAAAACGCCCTAAATACGATAGAATTTTTCACTAAAGTAAATTAGTGACTCACTTTTCACTAATTCAGATTTAGAGAGAGCTGCTTTTTACTAATATAGGTACCATAATGAATAGATATCAAAATACCAAACGAAAATCCTGACTCCCACTCGGGAATGCAAATGAAATGAAATTCCATAAGCCCGAGTACAGAATATACACCATTATTTTAATTAACAAAGGAAATGCTTGCTCGATTCTACAAGGAGGTATTACCTGACACTATAAAGGAATTTATCAGAAATTGTGAAAGCGTTTTCCTGTAACATATACAACAACAAAAAACAGCTGTAACAGTCCTAATCGGTTAACAACATTAACATTAACTCAACATTCATCATTGATTCGTTATTCAGCTTCTACGTTTGCCCTCTGCGCCACCTCGTAATGGGCTCTAAGAGGCATTTTAATGAAGGCATTACAGAGGTAGGTACACGTCGATATCGAAAATAAGATTTGCAAAAGAACCGGCGCTCAGCTCTGATCAGCCTGGAAGTAAGTAAGTACACAGAGAGCTGTTCGAAACAGCAGCGTCGACCATTTGTTTTGAGATTTCTCCTCGGGTTCATGTGTATGTTAGTTACGTATTTGCATGCTACTTCATATGTATGGCTGGTCATATATATTGTATATCAAGGTGGATTTCAATGTGTTTCCAGGGATTTACATATATATATATACAAGGTAGGTTACAGGTGTGAGCGCAGCGACTGTAAGCGACTTCGTTTCCCGGCTTTTTGCAAAGCATCCGCCCGCTCGCGTAGCCAATAATTGAATATCGGAGGGAGAGGATTTTAGAGGGGGATTCTAAAGAGGAGGAAGAGGGTTGGGGGAGGTGGGAGCATCCGATGGAGCATCGGAAGAGGAGGGTGAGCGACACTGCGAAAGGCGAGCAGCATATCACGTTAGTGTTGGTGCCGGGTTGGACGTTCTGGGAGAAAATCGATATTTTAATTGGACAAAATAATTGGAACGAGCGAGCGAGCGAACGAACGAATGGAAGATCGTAATCTCCGGGTATATGGACCCCCTTTGTGAATTGGCGAGTCCCCGTGCAACCCACCCTTTGCCCATTGCACGTTTTACAGAAACATCCACAAACATCCCTCACCTACGACTCTATGAGCGTTATAGATTTGAGATTAGCCCTTCCATGGAATGTTGATGCAACACCAGGTTGTCTACTGACTCAACCGATTCAAATTCGAGGCGTTTTCCCGGTTTTTTCAAGGCTAAATCCCTGATTTTCCAGGAAAGTAAAAACACACTTTAATGCTACATCATGCATTTACTGTTATGAAGTTAACATATTAAATCAACAAATCCAATATATTATAGAGTTTCCCAGTGGATAAAGAGATATTGACATCCTGAGGACGTCCATGACATGTCAGTCAAAACAATGTCAAAATGATGTCTTTTGGAAGTGAGACGTCTTTAGGACATCATTAGACTCTCATAGACGTCCTAAGGATGTCTTTAGGACACCTTCAGGATGACAATGTCTTTTTGCCCACTGGGTTATTATATATTATTTATCTATATAATACTTTTACTCTCTTTAAGAATAAACTAAGTCAGGGTGGCCACAAGATTCAATTTTTTTAATTCCCTGACTTTTCCCTGACTTTTAGACAAATTTCCCTGACAGAAAAGTATTAAAAATACGTATAAATTTTTTATAATAATACTATTGGAATTTAAAAAAAATTTCGTAAAATATCAGTTTAAATCTTTTGACATTTAAAATCACTTCACAACATTTAAAACATTTGTAAAAATCTCTCGCATTTACAACAATTTTTGAAAAGATTTCGTAAAATTCATTGAAATTTCTTGAAATTCCTAGAAACATCTTAAAATTCCACGAAATCCCTTTAAATTTGTTAATATTTCATAGGATCCCTTCAATTTTCACGAATCTTTTTAAAATTCCTGAAAATCCTTGGAAATACTTTAAATTCCACGAAAAACTTCAAAATCTTTTAAGATCCTCTTAAAATTTCCAGTAATCCTTTAAATTTCAATAAACATTTTCAAAATCTCGTGAAATATTTTCCAATTCCACAAGGAATTTTAAAATCTCTTAAAATGAAGATTAATTTCTTTAAAATTTTGGAATCCTATTGAAATCGCTTAAAACAATTTTTATACAAAATCTTTTACAAATCATAAAAATCTAGTGATATTCTGTAAAATACCCTAATGGGCATTAAAATCTCTAAAAAAAACTCTTGAAATAAAAGATCTCACAAAATCTTTTAAAAATGAATAATGAACAAATTAAAAATAACTTGAAATTTTTTTTATTCTATGAGGACTGAAAATTCCTTAAAATAATTTTTAAAATGTCAAAATTACATGCAATTTTTGCAAACATTTTTAAAATTTCACGAAAAACTTTAAAATCCCTTAAAATACGTAAAAATCTTTCACCATTTTTGAAAACTTTTTCCCTAAAATTTTATAAAAACTTTTATAAATCATCAAAATTTTGTGAAATCGTTTAAAATTCCATGAGGAACATTTAAATTCTTTAAAATCACTTCAAAATAATGAAAATTCCTTACAATTCTTACAAGCTTTTTAAAATTCTTTTAAATTCCACCAGAATATTTATAATCCCTTAAAATTTGTGTAAAATCTTACAAGTTCCTTAAAAACCTTTATAATTCCACGAAAAACATTAAAATCCCTTAAAATATGCGAAAATCTCTTTCAATTTTTGAAAACTTTTCAACATTCCCTAAAATTCCACAAGTTCTTAAAAAAATTATAAAAATCTCCTGGAATCCTTTAAAATTTCTTTAAATTCTTTAAATTTCATAAACTTTATAAAAAATCTCTTGAAATTTCATAAAGTCATTTAAAATTCAACTAAATCTTTTAAATATTATACAAATCTCTTGTAATCACTTTAAATTCCTAGACACCTCTTAAAATCCTTCTCTCTAAATCTGAATTAGTGAAAAATTCTACTAATTTTTAGTCATTTTTGACTAAAACTTTAGTAAAAAGTTGAAAACTGCGAATTGAAAAAGTGAAATACAACCAATAATTAGTAAAAATTTTCACTAAAGTAAATTATTGGCATACTTTTCATTAATTCAGATTTAGAGAGTTTAAGATTGGTTACAGGTGTGAGCGCAGCAACTGTAAGCGACTTTAAAATAATTCAACTTTCTTAAAATCCTTACAAGTTTCCTAAAATCCTTTATAACTCCACGAAAAAACTTTAAAATCCCTTGAAATACGTCAAAAATCTTTTAAAATTTTCGAAAACTTTTCAAAATTCCCTAAAATTCCACAAAAACTTTAAAAATTCATTAAAAAAAACCTCATGCAAACATTTAAGATTCCATGAGGAATATTAAAATCCCTTAAAATCACTTTGAAAAATCAAAATTTCTTAACATTTTCACAAACTTTCTAAATTTCTATAAAATTCCTTTGAATTCCTTAAAAATTCTTTGAACTCCCTAATCTTCCTTAAAAATCTTTTAAAATCCTTTATAATTATTGAAAATGTCTTGAAATCATTAAAAACCTAGAGAATCTCAGAGAATACCTGGAAATTATTTATAATCCTTCGAAATCTTTGGATAGTTTCTAAAATTTGTTAAATAAATTATAAAAGTTATATGTGTAATACTTCAAGTATTTATACTCAACTACTAATCAGACTTAATTTTGAGCAACTAAGTTACTCAATCAAATTATAAAATATGAAACAATAACTGAAGTGTATTAACTTATTTCTTTGGCAGACATTATTTGCTATGACAGAAAACAAAAATAGTTTATAAAAGTAAGTTCTTGAAAAAAATTCCAGGCGTATTCCCGGTTTTTCCCAGTAGTAGACACCCTGAACACCTAAAAAAATGAAACAAAAAGCACGTATATTTGGTTGGATATTTGGACCAGAAAAATTTGTAGTGTAGGGTAACTTTGTGACACTTGTCACGGTCCTAAATTCCTAAGAGCTTGAAACTCTTGAAAGGAATCCAAAGTCAGTGGCGCTAAGTAGCGTAATGTGATTCGGAGGAAACGGAAGTGGCAACGCGTGACCAATTATGCGGCGAGCACAAATATTTTTGCTTCGATATTTCATCCCCGTTAAGTGAAGCGTTTGAAAAAAAAGGGAGAGAAGCCGGGGTCCTGTGGAAGGGTCTTTCTTGGCTTGGCTGGTTTCAGTTGACACCTCAACACGTGCGCGCCATGCGTGGCTAGTTAAGAGCCACCATGGCGCCTCATAACGCTGCACCTCCGGCCACTTCACCTCCTTCCATGGCGCTATCGTTACTTCTTTAGACTCTTAGGAAACCGGTTCCCCTTTTGACGCCCCCACTGCGGTTTTGTGGAATCCTAATAGTTCGTTTGTTTCGACAGAGCGCCGAGAACACTTCCGGTTGGTGAAACCCTCAAAGTCGTAAAGATAGATATACCTGCACTGTCGTCTAATGTATCAGTCTTAATCGTCGAATTACAACTTAACAAGCTTTTCTACACCACAATCGGATTTTCATGTGGCAGACTTTCATGTTAGGAACTCTTTAATGTGTTGAACAAATTGAGAGCATTTTATCTTCATTATAATTTTAGATCTCTGGTTTTTTACCCTTTTGCATTTGTCAATTTGTCTGGGGGCAGAAATATTCACAGATGCATAAAATTACGGTTCTAATTTATGTAATTTATGTATTATCTGGTATTATCTGGTATTATCTGGTATTTTTGTTATCGGGATTTAGATTTCTTCAATGAATGTTATCACTTTTTAAAAGTTAATCACTTGTTAACAGTTAATCACTTGTTAAAAGTGATAAAATTGAGTTGGTCTCTTCTACATTTGAAAAATACGTATCTTGTTATCACTTTCCAAGAAGTGTATCATATTTTTAGAAGTTGTTGTAGAAGTTAACAAGCTTTCGTTTGTAGCGATTAGCGGCTGAGGTTGATTCGCCTTTGGCGAGTTTTCCGCACGTCTGTTTCCAAGTGTCCTGAGAATTTTGGGGAATCATTAATAACTCCGAAAACGTGCTTTTTAACTCTCAGATATGTGACCGGCGCTAAACGGGTCTGGCGGGTGTCGTCACTTAACGTTGCTTCCGCTCGCTGGGGCGTGGTTTTGTTTTTCGAAGCTTTTTAAGATGCCGGAAGATTTATTACGTATTTTGGATCGAGCTACACGCCTCGACGAATTAAAGCATTGAACTAAACCCGGTGGCGCTGGCAAAGTAAAGCGGCTGGAAAATTACTGTCTGAGTTGAAGTCTGTTTCAAAAGTAGCCCATTAAGATTACTATGAGAAATTAGAGACACGGGAAAATTATATAGCAATCATGTGAACGACTTATTAATAGAATTTCGTATTTCTGTGGAATTGTCATCCACCAGCATAAATCAACACAAATTAAGTTACTAGTCGGTTATTGTCGTTTTAAAGGTCTTTTAATTGTTAATTAATGAGGAAGTAGTTTTCAGTTTTGAGTTTTCTAAGAATATCAGAGTGGCGACTTGTCCGGATAACCGGAAATTACCGGTAATGTAATTATAAGACCGGAAGTTTATTTCTGATGATCGTATAGTAAAATTCAATTTTTGAATATAATTATTTATATAATAGTTATAGATGGGGTTTAGTCTGGCGATTATTTGTACATTTATTAGAATATTTAAAAAAATATGTTTAGTTTCTAAAACACAAAATTTTTATTTATTTACTAACAGAAATTTACTCGGCGTTACCCGAGATTTTAAGATATTTTATAGAATTTAATATGGAATTTTAGAGGGATTTCATAAGATTTAAAACTATTTTAAGTGATTTTCAAGAATTTTAAGGTAATTCATATGGTTTCAAAAATTTTGTATAAATTTTAAAGAATTTTATACTCTAAACTTGAATCAGTGAAAAAGTAGTGAAACTTCGCTGCTGAATCTCAGTGACTCTTTTTTCACTGATTATGATCAGTGAAAAATCTACTGGAAATCAGTGAACTTTCACTAATTCAATTTTAGAAAATAGTGATTTAAAGGAATTTCAATCAGGGTTGTAACTAATTAATTACACTTGTCATTACATTACCAAAATAATTAATAATTATATAGAAAAATAATAAAAATACTAAAAATAAATAATTACAAATAATAATAATAATAATTACAAAAAAAATGCAAACGAAATCCAAAATAATTAATAACTGAACAAGAAAATTGTAATTATTAATTATTCCGAGGATAATTACAATTTCTTTTATTTAATTAGTGATTGAAAACTGATATTGACCATTTTTACAACTCTGATTTCAAGGGATTAAAAAACCTTAAAGGATTAAAAAAATTTCCAGTGCTAAGAGATTTTAGCAAATTGATTTTTGCGGATTTAAAAGGATTTTTAAAAAAGTTAAAAAGAGTTATCAGAAGGTCTTTTCAGAGGTCTTACAAGATTTAAAGATACTTTATAGATTTAACGAATTTAAAGGAATTTCAAGAGGTATTAAGATATTTCAAGAGATATTTTATGATATTTACAGAATATTTAAAACATTTTAAAGAATTCCAAGTAATTTTAAGAGATTTTAAGGAATTTCATTTAATTTCTTCCACATTAGAATCAAATCCTTGAATTTTCTAAATATCACTTAAAATGTATTAAAAGCTTTTGAAAATCCTTAAAATCCTTTGAATTCTTTAGAAATCTATTGAAATTCCCTAGAGTCAATTAAAATCTGATACAATCCTTTAAGATTGAAATCTTAAAGTCTTTTGAAATCTTTTGAAAACTCTTGAAAATCCTTAAACTGTTTTGAATATAAAAAACGATAGAAAAAAACATAAAATAGTAAATAATATAATAAATAATTTAATAATCCTTTGATGTTCTTTAAAATCTCTTGAAATCCCTTTTAATTCCTTGAAGTTCCTTAAAATCAAGTGAAATTCCCTAAAATCACTTAAAAAATCTCCATAAAATCCCTTAAAATTTATTCTTCAAGTTATTTGAAACGTCTAAAAATCCAAAATTATATGATGAGTCAAAGTATTTTTATATTGTCCATTATAAAAGAACCATTTTGCAATTTTTTAATTGTGTTACAGGATGTTTAAAAAGAAAATCATTAATGAAAATAAATCTTTGTGCTTTGCAGTAAATATACACTGAAAAAAAATGTTTTAAGCTGTCTCAGACAGACATTTAGCTAGTTTTCCTTTTCGAAAAAAATATAGCTAAATATCATAAATAAATAAATAAATAAATAAAACAGATGTTTTATCTAAATATTTAGGAAAATCAGCCAGAAATTTAAATAACACAACTATACTTTCTTAAGAGATGAAATCCAGCTAAACGTCTATAGCGTTTTATATAGTTATATACACCTAAACCATTGTTTATAGTATAAATATGTTACTTTTAATTAACCGGGTTTAAAAAACCAGGAAATGACTGAAAATTTGAAATCGTCCACCAAATCGCCACCCAAAAAATACTAAAAAAGAATGCTTTCAGTGTAAATGTTGATAGTATAGATGCGTTTGTCTGGGTAAACCACAAATCCCGTAAATGCATCTCTCAGCTCGTCTCAAGGACCTATGTTTAGCTTGGCGGTTAGGAGATGAATGGAAGTGTGCACGCCGCTTCACCTCGACAGAAGTGAATTTTTTTCGCTCCAGTGGAACACGCGAGGCATTTGACTTTTGTTCGGTCGCTTGCTTTTGTCCCTCGATGACCTGCTTCACTCATTTGAGCACAAACAACTAAAGAATAAGAGCAGAAAGAAATCTAGGCTCGTGCCAACGTTTCTAAAGCCGACTGTTTGATGTTATATGAATCATAAGCCTAACATAACTTAACTTATTGTTAGGCTCGAGATCTGAAGATCATAAATGGATCTTGGACACATTTTTACATTCTCATTGGAATGAATAAAATAATCATTAAAATAATAATCTATTCTAAAAAGATGATTGAGTCGAAGTCGAAATATCGTAACGCCTATTATTTTGCACTCCTGATTCGTTGTGTAAGTATCGATAGTGATTTTCGACAATCGATATTTGCCGCATCGTAAATTCCGCATGAATTGAATTTGAAATTTTGAATTTGGTTTCATTAATAATCATTTTGTCACGAGTCTAAACTCAAAATAGGTACATTGAAAATCTAGGAATTTTAAGGGAATTTTATGGAATTTTTAAAGATTCCATGGGAGATTATGGTATTTTAAATGTTATGGTAGAATTTTAAAGAATTTCAAAAAGTTTCTGAGAATTTTTAGAATTTTTCACGACTTTGATCAGATTTCAATCGGACTTGAAGGTACTTTTATGATTTTTAAAATATGTATTTTGTGGGATTTAAATAAGGAATTTAAAACTGTATAGGGAATTTTATTCAGGAATTTCACAAGCTTTTTAGGATTTTAAAAAGATTTCGAAGGTTTTCGTCAAATTTTAAGGGTTTTCAAAAAATATATCTAATTTATAAAAGATTTTGTAATATTCTTAAGGATTTCATTGAATTTGATGAAATCTTTAATGATTTTAAGAGATTTTAAGAGTTGAAACATTTCTAGAGGTTACTAGAAATGTTTAGAGATTTTCACTAATTTTAACTTGGATTTCAAGAGATTTTTAGGATATTAAAACGATTTTGTAGAATTTTATGGGATTTTAGGATATTTCGTCGAATTTTAAGGGATTTTAAAAGCTTTGTAAGAGTTTTATGAAATTTTGAGGAATTTGATGAAATCTTTAATGATTTTAAGAGATTTAGAGAGTTGAAACATTTCCACAGTTTGCTAAAAATGTTTACAGATTTTCACGAAGTGAAAAGAGATTAGATTTTAAGAGATTAGAGATTATATAAAATATAATAAATTATATAATATTTAAAAAGAAGATAAATGCGCGCGTGGAGCGGGCTTTCGTTTTTGTTATTAAAAATACTATCATATCAGAAGAGATAGACAATTTTGAAATTTTAAAAGACAAATTTGTCTTTTCATAAAAACAAACCATGGTTTGCCTTCATATAACTCACCCCAATTCAACTTATCATGTTGCATAGCACCAATCCCCTTAATTTTTCACCCTCGCTCAAGTGTCCAATAAATTTCGCAGTAGCAATAAATTCGAATCCTAACTTACATTGTAAGTGAAGTAAATCTAAAAATGCGTGTTAAACAAGCTATAAAATAAGTGCTTGTCTGGGGTCTCTTTCATATCACGAGGGACGATTTTTGCCTTCTAAAATTATTCCTTCGGCCTTCCGAGGATGCGAGTCACGATGCATTTAATTGTGAGCGCGATGATCGTTTGCTCTGAACCGGAAGAGCGTGAAGATTCACTAACTGCACATGAGAGTGAACACTGAACACTGGGAGAGATATCAATTCTCCAGTGCGTGTGCGAGCATGGCAGATCCGCTAATAGACCGAAATGAGCATCTGTTTAGCCACTAGCTCTTTAAAGCAATAAAAGAAACTGTTCGTCACGCTGAAAAATAAAAAGAAGTGAAAAAGAGGAAGCTGGAAAAGAAGAAGAAACTGGCAAAGAAGGAGAAACTAGCAAAGAAAGAGAAACTGATAAGAAGAAGAAACTAGCAAAGAAGAAGAAACTGACAAAGAAGAAGAAACTGAGAGCAGTGTAACGTATGCGTGAACCAAGAAACGAGAAAGAAGAAGGGAAAAAATCCCCCTCTCCATGAATACCAGAAGCGGAACACGCATACCTCTTAATTGGAACGCTTAGCTCCGGTCTAAGTGATTTCGGTGGATTTCGGAGGAAATGGGCGTTTAAGTGCACCCACGGACCATTTACAATCGTTCATGTCACATTGCGACGTTTTCATCTCTGAATCAAGAACCACCTATAATTTTACCAGATATGCGCTTGACATTCATAAATTGGCCGCTCTATGTCCCATAATTATCTTAAGTTATCATTTTTCATACAAAATTTCTTCTATTCTTCAATTCTTCTTTAGTTTTTCAGATGGCGCGTTTTTTAAATGAGGCGTCCACAATTTAATTCTCACAATTTTTACTCTCTAAATCTGAATTAGTAGAAATTTTACTAATGTAATTAGTAACGACGGTTTTAACAGTTAAATTAGTACACGGACAAAAATGGATATTAAAAAGTAATATCTAGCTATTTAGATATAATATCTTGATATTAAAACTTAATATCCAGGGATTAAAACATTGGATGTTAGAATATTTGGATTATATATTTTAATATCAAGATATTATATCTAAATATCTAGATAGTCGTCCCATAGTTAAATAGTTAGATATTACTTTTTAATATCCATTTTTCTCCGTGAAATTTTTTGACACTCTACTAAATAAAATGGTAAGATTTATGTTACTAAATGAATTAGTAAGGATTTTCTACTAATCTGTTTAGTAGTACCAACTTACTAATTCAATGAGTAGAAATCAATTGGAAACTTATCTAAATTATTAATTTTTTAAATACTGTCTGGTGGTTCTTGAATTTTAAAAGTTTAATGTTTTCTCAATTTATATAGGTATACTCTCTAAAATTGAATCAGTCAAATTCCACTGATTTTCAGTAATCGTCACTAAACTACTAAAAATTTCAGTGACTTTTCACTGATTTCCAGTAGATTATTCGCTAATTAAAATCGCGAGAAAAGAGTCTCTGAAAATCAATGAAATTTGACTGGTAATCAGTTAAATTTCACTGATTCAAGTTTAGAGAGTATATATTCTGAGTTCATATTGTTATTTTGATGATAATAATAAAATATGAACAATACGCAATATTCAAAACGCAAACCGGTATATAATATTCGTACATGAGAAGTGAAATTTAGTGTTCCGTTGACTCAAGATAACTTTAAATTTACCATTTAAAATAGTAACCAAGAATACATTTACCAATTCATTTAGTATGTTATACTTACATATTGAATTGGGTAGACTTTTACTAATTAGTAGTAAATGAATCGGCGTTATACGAATTAGTAGAAAACTACTACCAAATAGTAGTTTTCTACTAATTCAGATTTACTCTCTAAACTTGAATCAGTGAAATTTAACTGATTACCAGTCAAATTTCACTATGATTTTCAATGACTCTTTTCTTTTAATCAGTAAAAAATCAACTGGAAATCAGTGAAAAGTCACTGACATTTTTAGTAGTTTACTTTAGTGAAAATTTTTACTAATTATTGGTTGTATTTCACTTTCTCAATTCGCAGTTTTCAACTTTTCACTAAAGTTTTAGTCAAAAATGACTAACAATTAGTAGAATTTTTCACTAAAGTAAATTAGTGACCTACTTTTCACTAATTCAGATTTAGAGAGTAGTGAAGATGACTGAAAATTTCAGTGACTTTTGACTGATTCTCAGTGAATTTTCACTGATTAAAATCGTGAGAAAATAGTAACTGAAAATCAGTGGAATTTGACTGATTCAGTTTTAGAGAGTAGAGAGTACATGTGAGCATATTTTGCCCTAAGAAAAAACAACATCGAGCCAATAGAGGATCGTTAAGACCGCCAGAGTTTTTTTTCGAAAAAATTTCAGATGGGAAGATGAGAAGAAGAAAATAAAAAAGTGACTTTTTGAGTCAATCCTAATGAGTCTGTCTGTCCATTAGCAACTCATAATCCTTGGTTCTCTGAAGCAGCGTCAATTTGTCAAATCCCAACTCTTTCTCTTTTGGAAGTAAAACGATCGATCTAAGCCTTTTAAGAAGCTATAGGGCACCGATTTTCGCGAAACATCGCCATCGGTCGATAGTTCGGCGATCCTTCCTCGAAAAGAGAAGCATTAAGATTCCGCTCTACAATATTCGTCAGTTTAATGGAGCCACGCGGTGTGCAGCGGTAAAAAAGGGGAAAAAAATGACGACATCTTTTAACAAACCAGACTCATTAGGACCGTGGCGGTTGTTTTTTACAACGAGACATTTGTAAGCAATACAGACTTCAAAAAACAAACTCTTGTCGTTGGCACCGGAGCTCTTCTTGCTCGATTTTTCTCTGCTCGTACTGGTCCGTGCTGCTCTGTTTTTGGACCCCAGCTGGTTAAGGGTGTCTGGCAGAATTTAAATTGCACCGGCAGGGTAAAAGGCGGACAAACACCTGCCGCACTCTTTCGATTGATTTCACGCTGACAGAGAAGCACTCAACGTAAAAGTCTCTCTTGTATATGTATATATATATATATATATATACAAGAGAGACTTTTAAGTTAGCGCAGAGACTTTTTCCACTCCTCGCTAATTGTATAAATTAATTAGCGGAAGGGTTAATTAATTAGCGGAAAGGCAGATTAACCGGGCAGGTGAGCCACCGTTTCACTTGGGACATTGACGAAAAACCGATGGCTTTGGGGTGACAAAAACATTTTTAGCCTGCTGTTGTTTATTATACTAATTGCATAGTCATTCTTGTAGTCCCGTTAAGGCGAACACATTTTTTAATCGTTCCTTGAATCCCCTTTTCGATCTGCATAATAAATAAGCCTGCAGTATATTTCATCCCAGAACCATTTTAGAATATTTGAATTTAGATTATTTAGAATATTTCATCTGTGGATATTCAGTTTTTTACTCTTGTGCGTTGCACAAAGCTCTAAGAATTTCTTTTCCCGTTTCAGTAATTAGAAGATATTTTTAGTAATGAAAAATGAAAGATATTTAGTAATGGGAGAGTGGAGTAAAAACTGAGCGAGCAGCGTAATTAAGGCGAATACGTACGCGATAATAAGCGAGTTATCGAAGTTGCGAGTGCAATTGTGGAGAACGAGCGCGAAACCCCGAAACACATGTTCCTGGCGTCTAACATTTCCTGTCGTTAAAGATCGCTTTAACTACTTGTGTTTACGCGTATCCTTTTGCCTCTACTCCGCCTATTTCGACTCCTCGTCTCCTCTCCTCTCCCTCTCCTTATCACGCCCCCGTCCTGCATCTAAGTTTGCACTTGTCCCCTGCTTCCTCCGTTTTCTTTTTCCTGAAGTGTTTCTTTTTTTCTTCTTTTATTTTCTATTTTTTTTTCTGTTTTGCCTTCCTCAACTCTTTCTTTCCACTTTCTTTCTTCCTGACATTCTTTCTTTCCGAGTTCCTATTTAAGCCTCGTGTGCTCTCTTCTCCTTTTTGAAATAACCTTTCTCATTCTAAGGACGAGATATTTTCGATCTTACACCTCCCCTTCGATGTTAAAACGAATCACTTCTACGAAGTGCAATCCATTGCACATTATATGCCTTTTCTTGATTTACAGTACTGGTCTGCTTCGATCATTCGGGACGGTCGAATTGAGTCGACACTTTTAGTCTCGGTTTTAGTTCTCTATCAGAACGGAAGTGAGAAACGATTCTGGGTATTTATAAAGTGGAGAAGTATAAAAGGGTTGGATTTATATTTTTTATACAGATTTTTAAAAACAGAATGTGAGATTTCTTGCACCTTATCTTGAAAAAAAGTAGTTTACATCGCAGTAAGTTTTGCTGCACAGTAGATTTTTCTACGTTTCTTATAAACCAATTGAGAGCGCTTCCTCCCCTACATTTCCCCCATCCATTAGCTTCTTAGCCAATCAGAAACTAAGTGGAGGGGATCGAACTCTACCGAATGGTTATGAAGTGTCTCGCGAAGCTAGTAAGATCTACTGCGTAGTGAAACTTTCTGCGGTGAAAACTGAATGAAAATTTTCATGGAGCCTTCATTTGTTTTTGTGTCTTAAAAACACTGCAATTAACTGAAAAATATGGATCCGATATAAAAAAAAGTGATAATCACGAAAATATCGAACACATTGTAGTCGGAAATCTGATTGATTTTTTGGAAATTGCGCGAATTGTGTGAATTTTCAGAATATATAGTAGTCATAGTAATTAATATAATAGTAATATAAAATAAATTTACGCAATTTATTGAAATTTTAGAAATATGAACGGATTTCACGATAGTTTGAGGAATTTTATGAAGTTTATTGTGATTTTCAGAAAATTTAAAGTATTTTAAAGAGATTCGATAGGATTTTGAACAATTTTAAGGAATTTAAAAAGATTTTACGAAATTTATTGGAATTTTGAGAAATTTTAAGAGATTTCATGAGTTTTTATGGGATTTTACGATATTTTATGGGATATTAGATAATTTTAAAGACTCTAAGGAATTTAAGAATTTACGATTTTAAAATTTTATGATTTTACGATGAAGATTTTATGATTTCAGATTTTTATGATTTTAAGATTTATTTAATTACGAATTTTCGATTTGATGAAATTTCATTGAATTTTCAAGAATCTTAAAGGATTTAACGATGTTTTGTGTAAGTTTAGGGACTTTTAAAAGATTTCCAGGGATTTTATGAAATTTCATTTTAGGCACTTTAAGAGATTTAATGATATTTCATATGCGATTTTTAATAATATTAAGGAAATTAAAAATATTTGACGAAATTTATTGTTAGAAGTTTTGAGGTTCATGAGATATCATGGGATTTAAAATCATTTTAAGGAATTTAACGATATGTTGTGGGATTTTATGTAATTTTAAAGATTTTTAGAAATTTTTTGTGATATTAAGTAATTTCAAGGATTTTTAAGGAATTTTACAAACATTCATTGGATTTTCAGGATTTTTAAAAGATTTAATGTCTAGCGGACCGGGAAACCGGGAATTTTATTTTATTGAAAAAAAAAAAATCAGGAAAAACCAGGAAATTTCATTTTGGACCGGGAATTTTTAGTATTTTATTGAAAAGTCGACTTTTTTCACTTTCTTTTCTTTGTATTCTATTTCTACTTTATCAAATTAAAAAAATTTAGTTTCGAAAATCATAAAAAAGCAACTACAAATTGAGAGGATCCGTGTGGAAATTTTGTAAGGCGCTAGCTAGGCCCAAACTAGGACAAACTTGGCTCCAACTTGGGGATCTAGACAGAACCAAACCACAAATGAAACGCCTAATCCGGCCAGAGCCTAACTTACTGACCGACTTGGCCCCAACTTGGCTATATTTATTTTTCTAGTCTCAGCCATACAATCGAGCTAAATGAAACAAAGTCGGCTGCAAGAAGATTTAATATATTAACCCTGTTATATCCATAAAATAATTTTCCAAGTTGGGGCCAAACTTGTAATTGGGCAAACATTTGGCAATTTCCACACGGGAAGGAAAGCAAATTTGACTTAGAAAAGCTTGGAAAAGACCGAAAGAAAACCGGGAATTTCCAATTCTCTGATCAGTAGACACCTTGAAAAGTTGAGAATCTGTGAAGAAGAAAAAATTCTTCTACTCTCTAAATCTGAACCACCGAAAACCATACCAAATCAATGAAATTCGCTAATGAATGAGCGGAATTGCTCTCATAGAGGGCGTGATATTCCAGTGAATATATAAGTGAATTTCACTGATTTGTTATGGTTTTCGCTGATTCAGATTTAGAGAGTAAGTAGACATCTGAAAAGACATTGTCATCCTGAAGACGCCCTAAAGATATCCTTAGGACGTCTATGACAGTCCAATGATATCCTAAAGACGTCTCACGTCCAAAAGACGTCTTTTTCACATTATTTTGACTGACATGTCATGGACGTCCTCAGGATGTCACTGTTTTTTACTCACTGGGAAACTCTATAATATGTTGGATTTGTTGATTTAATATGCACTGAAAAAAAGGTTTGGTTCGGACAACAAAATAATTTCGTTGATATTTGTGCAACAAAATTTTTTTGTTGGGTTAAGAAAACGTTTTGTTGAACTAACAAAAATTTATTTCAGCCAACAAAACATATTTTGTTTCACAAAATATTTTTTTAAGTGTGTTAACTTCATAATAGTAAATGTATGATTTAGCCTTGAAAAACTGGGAAAAGCCTGGAATTTGAATTGGTTGAGTCAGTAGACCCCCTGGATTAGGATCATTGACAAAGTTCCTGACCATGATCATTGGCTCGGTGCATATCTTGATAACGATGCTAGACACGCGCTGAATACCCACACCCATATCCTCAACTGCATTCCAAAAGCGTGCCAGTGTCAGTTTCGAAAGTGAATGATGTGTAATTTATAACCGAGAGCAACCAGAGCTAAATTCCCCTGAAGAAAGAAAAAGAAAGGGGTGTAGAAAGAGGAGAAATTGGTAGTTTGGTTGGAGGAAGCGAGAGAAAATGTGGAGAAAATGAAGAAGCTGAGAGCTGAGAGTCTAAATATCGAGCACATGTCGAGTCGTTCTCCCTAAACGCCACCGAAAATAGACCCTGGAGTTCCATACGTCATTTCGGGACGCCTCGTATGTTTGGTGTTACGCGGTCGATGTTTCACGGTGTTTCGCGGTGGTGTAGATCGAGGGAGTGTCACAAACGTACAGCATCCCTCTAATAGACCAGCTGTCTTCTTAATTGACTAGGTGGGTCGTTGTCGCGTGATGGGTCGCGCCTCCCAGTCTAAACGGGATAAAACCGTCGAATTGACTTGAAATCAACACAGGAGAAGCAGGAGTGTGATTCATGGAAGAGCGAAAGTACCTAAATAAACTCAGGTTTACGATCCTGGAAAATCTGCTCGCGATACGATGTACTTTGCTTTTACTTAGCACTAACATGGCTACTTAGAGTGTATGTTCTAGAGTCTAGGTATGCAACCTGTTTACGACTTCCACAGTACTAATACAATGTTGAGGTTTCGGGACATCTGGAATGCGATTCGAATGGCAGATTTTTCTCAGTCTAATGCCGCTCTCATGCATGCGATAAAACTGTTTTGCTGCCAGGATTTGTAGTTAGGTTTCTACCTCGAGGTTGTATTGTATCGTAAAGCATATAGAGGTTTAGGAAAATTATGTTCACTTGGAGGGAAACAGATGAAATTTGGTTTTTGGGTGTATTTCATGATTTCGAAGCCTAAGAGGGATTTAGGAGGTTCATAAAGTATTCGAATGTAATTTATCAGGTCTTTCCCCTATTTCCTTTTTTCTATGTACTTTGAACGTCTGTTTAGCGAATGTAAAGTGATGAATTGCCCACTAGGTGTGTATTTCTTATTTTTTTATGCAAGAAATTATTTTTTCATGACAATCGACCAATCGTTGCTGCTGCTGCTGGAAAAAGCAGGTGCAAAAAATATTAGGGCTTTGAAATAAATGTATAATCTGTATAAATGTGGATAAACAGACATTCAAAGTAGCATTTATTAGGAATTTGGAAAAAAAAGTAGTATGAGTACTAGTTGCATAATTAACTATTTCTCTTTTTAATATTAAAATCAACTATGATTTTCCAATAGTAGACACCCTGTAATCATGTCAATGGTCCTAATCATTCTGGATTAGGAATGTCTTCAAGACTCTGGACATGTCAGGGAAATAATTGGACCAAGCTGTGTAAGATGAAGATGGACCTGCCATTTTTCCAAAAATGTAGTTTTGGTGCAGATGTTGATCTATCTGTGTTTGACAAGAGATGTCTGGTGGTCTTTTGATAACATCTTGTTGTTGGGTTTATGAGATATGAGAAGTTGTTGCTAGGTCTTCCAAGTTCTCATACTTGGGGAGTGAAAGCAGGTGTCTGAGCAGAAGGATCTTTAGGATTAGGCGAAAGGAAGAACTAGATAGGATCTATCTAGTTCTAGGATCTGCACAGTGCAGTAATTACATTTTTTGAAATTGATCTAATCTAATTCAGGCTTTTGGTTCTAAACCCTTGATTGCTACTTGTTCAGCTTATAAGGGCCTGATGGTCTATTTTTCGGATGCAAATCACAGATTCTGCTGTTCGAGACCTAGAAACATGTGAATAGATCAAGATTGGCCTCTCATTTCTTTTCATGCAAGGTGCTTTATATTCTGGCCAAAGCCCCTATATTTATTTCTATAAAAATATAGAATTTCCTCGAATATAGAATTTTCTCGAATATAGAATTTTTTCTCATATCAAGTCTGATATAATACAATTTTCTGAATGAAGATTCAAACAGTCTCTTATGAGGAGTGACACTATATGATTGAATGCTCAAAACTCGCTGAAAACACTTCTCTTGTCGAGTTACAATTTTAGCTTGAAGCGAGAGCGTGCAATTGACTGATTGCACTGACAATTCATATGTCAGAATTCTGGCTAAGAACCCATGCCAACACACAATGATTTAACGCTCAAACTCTCAGCTATGTGCGACTGTCACTTTCTTCGCCAGTAAAAGCCCAAGTGATAAATTTAAAACTCCCATCTGTGCTCATCAAAATTACCAGATAAAATAAAATTTTCTATCTCTTCTTTTTTTTTTAGAAACAGAAAACATTTTTCCAAGTCTTCCTCTTCCTTTGAACTAAAAGTTTTCACCATCATTTTTTACCCCAAAAAAAATGCTCGCTTCGTCTTTAACCGAGTCTTAATTGACAATCGTTAAAGCGCCATAATGAAGGTATTTGTGAGTCGACACGTGGGCCCAGAACATGATCGTTAGCAATCGTACAATTCCATAATTAATCGTAGTAATCCGAGACTTATTAGCTACGTAAGCTCGACAGGCTCCTTCCGACGTGATACATTAATCTCTTTATTGGCTTCTCTTGACAGGCAACGGATGTGAGCACCGTCTCTTTTTTTAAGGTACATGAGAAGCTAATGCGGCCTATATCAGCTCACTCGAGAGATAGATATCTAGGTAATATAATGACTCGAGTGTGATAAAAGTGAAGCATAACTTCAAACAGTATATATTCAATAAACCGACATGCCGAGAGAAAGTTGCACGAAACGGTATATAATACGCTCATTTTAAAACAGAGAGACGGTAAACAAAAAATTGATCTCTTGCCACATCATGCAATAATTAAAAGTATAATAACAGCTAGCTAGCGAGCCTTCTTGTAATCATTCAAATGAGGAAAGAAATCACAACCCAAGCACGACTTAATCTTCCAAATTCACGTGCTATTTTCTTTCCTTTTAATTAAATTAACTTTTTATCATTTATTTTATCGGCATATGAACTCGAAAGTGAAGCTTTGCCTCGAGCTTTGCTTCAAGAGAATTTCAAGAGTCAAAGGAAAGCAGATTTTAGTGGAAAGAGAAGGAACAATCAACAATTGGTCTGAGATAGTATCTAGACTCTGAAACGAGTTCTGAACTTCATTGACTTCTTGGTCTTTCGAAGGACTTTCTGAGTAACGATCAAGAGCCTTGCTCTCTTCTTTGAGTGAACAACAGAAAGTTAAGTTTTGACTACGGGATATCTTTTACAACTCGATCCTCAGAGTGTAAGTTACCTGCTCTGCTAGGCTATATTATAGGAATATAGGATATATATATATATATATATATATAT